>JAWMAG010000065.1:10892500-11005000 GCA_037013455.1 Ceratitis rosa
GTATAATAACTAAAAAAAAATATTTCAAAATAATTCTTTTTTTATCTTATTTTCTTTTTCCTATTCGTATTTAATTATTATTTTTTTTTATAAATTTTAGGGATGGAATTTATGTATAGTAATTAAAAAAAAAATATTTCAAAATAATTCTTTTTTTATCTTATTTTCTTTTTTCTATTTGTATTTAATATTTATTATTTTTTTATAAATTTTTTTAACTTTAATTTTTCTAATTTTATTTTTTATTCTATACTTGTATTTAAACTTTTTTATAGTTTTAGGGATGGAATTCATGTATAATAATTAAAAAAAAAATATTTTATAATAATACTTTTTTATTTTTATAACTTATTTTCTTTTTTCTATTTAATTTAATTATTTATTATTTTTTTTATAAATTTTTTGACTTTAATTTTTCTTATTTTATTTTTTATTCTATATATTTATTTAGGTTTTTATATTATTTCGTATTATTTAATTTTTTATTTTATTTTTGTATTTTTGTTTTCATTTTAACCAATTTTTTAATTTTTTTATTTTTTTTTGTTATTTTTTTTTTTTTATTTTTTATTTTAATTTTTATTTAATTTTTTATTTTATTTTTTATTTTATTTTTTTATTTTTGTTACCTTGTTTTTAATATTTTCCCGTTTTTTATTTCTAATTTATTTTTAAGCATCACAATTTATTTTTTATCTAAAATGGCTATTTTTTAATTGAAAATTTCATTCAAATTGCATACGTTCAGTCCTCTAAGGCCACTTCAGTGCACTTACCTTAGCACTCACCTTGAGTATGTAACTTATATTGTAAATATGAAATCAATCGTTTGAAAATTCCAGCATAGCACAGTTGTTAAGTTTAATAATATGCAAATAAAAAAATCATTGCATACATTTAGGCGTCATTGAAAACGAGCATTCGCACGACGCGCGCAAGAAGCATACAAAGAAAAAACAAAAAGTTCATGTACGCTTTATGAAAAGCAAGGCAAAATGCGAGCACCTGCATCAACACACACACACACACACACACACCAGCACATTATCATACTCATTCATTATTCATAATTTCTTTCTCTCTCTACCTTCAGTCGAATAAATGCTGAAGGATAATCACTTTAAGTGGGTTAACAGCGGCGCGGAAGCATATATGAAGTTGATGTTGAGTGCACTTATATGCTTATATATGTATGTACAAATGTATGTATAAGTGTGCTTTTAAGTATATGTCTATGTGTGTATGTTAACACTAAATGATTGCATAAATGACTAGAAATTTAAACTAAAAATAGCAAGAGAAAATTAAATTGTGGCAATCGAAGGTGGAAATTGTGGGAAAAGCGAGGTAAGTGACAGCGAAAGGTGCAGTAAAATCGCTACCAAACGAAGCCACGAAGGTTGTCAAAGTCTACCGAACACTGACCGCTGAACCTTGCCACCTTGCTGCTTTTGTTAGGGCAATTTTGCGGTAGCAAAAAGGTTGAGCAAAGCATAAAAACCAAAAGCAAAAAAGAAAAAATTGCAAAAAAATACAAAAAATAAAAAACAACTAAATAAAAACGAACAGAAATATAACAAACTACAATCAAATATGCGAATTGAGGTTAAGGAGAATTAATTTATTGTTGAGTTTTAATGTTTAACAATAAGCAAAGGTGGGGAGATTTTTGGCGCGCGAAATTCGTCTTATTTATGTGGCATAGCGTGTGTGTGAAGGGTATAAAATAAATTAAAAAAATGGAAAAAAATATTTATTTTGAATTATTTTGCAAAAAAAGTAAATACAAAATTCACAGTTGAACGCTTGAAAGGCAATTAGAGAGAGAAATGTGCGCCAAAATGTAGGCTACAGAAAAGAAGTGAGTAATGTACTCCATCGTTGCCTACATTTGGGCGCACAAAATTACCAATTGTAGCAACTTTTAGGGCGATTCGATAAAGATATATTATAAAAATTAAAAAATTGTATTAAAAATGTTAAAAAAATTAATTATGGGGTTGCCATCAAACATTTTTTGTTCTTAATTTCATGAATAGGAGAAATTGAAAGAAGCTTATACCTATGTTAAATACTTTCTAATATATTTTCAACAAAGCAATGTAATTGTTTTTAGAGTTAGCTAGCACTCTAGTAAAATTATGGGGTTGCCACCTAACTATTTTTTAAATTCTTTGTTTATATAATAGCTCAAAAAACTTGTATTATTTAAAATATTTCCTACTGTATTTTAGTTTTTTGGTTGTTTTCACCTAATAATTTTTATTAAGTTTTGTTAATGTAAATGTTCGAAAAAAATAATTGTTTTTTAAAATATTTTCCAAAATATATTACCTGTTTAGGTTTTAAAAAAAATTGCCGAATATATATAGTCTAATTAACATAATTTTTTTTTTTAATTCGATAATAAAATATACAAACTCCTGTAATTATATTTATTGTTATGAAAGTGAGAACGTTGCCACCTAAATATTTCTATTTTTTTACTTTAATGGTAGTTGGAAAAGTAGGTTTTCTTAATCTCATTTAAATACCACATTTATTTTGTAAGCTCCTAGAAGAGTTGCCACCTTATTTTATTATAGACTATATAAATATTTTTTTAACTAAGGGAAAAAATTAAACAAAGAAATTTAGCTGTTTTTATGGTGAGTTAAAACGAAAAGAAAATAATAGCGTTGCCACCTAACAGCTTTTCAGAATTTTCTAAATACATATTACAGATTGAAAATATTTTTCACATAATTTATGTAAATGTGAAACTGGAAATTCTAACTTACGCCAATAAAAACTGAGACAGTGTTGCCACCAAATTACATTTAACATTTTTTTAACATTATTGGACTGAATATGTTTCTACTCTCACTATTATGGGATTCAAAATTAAAAATCTCAAACAGCGCTGACATGTACAACGAAAAACTTAAGAAGTGCTGCCACCTAATTATTTTCGAAGATTTTATTAATAATATTAGCTCGACATTCTTTCTACTTTTGCTGTTATTAAATTAAAGCTGAAAATTCCAAACACAACCACTTATACCAAAAACACTTAGCATAGAGTTGCCACCGTACTTTTATTTTTTAAATTATGTTCTTAATTTTACTTAAATCAGATTATTTGGTGAAAAAATTTTCACATTACTCTTATTGTAAAACCAAAAATTTTGCAGTGCTGCCACCTAATTATTTTGTAAGATTGTATTAATAATGTTAGCGCGACATTCTTTCTACTTTTGCTGTTATTAAATTAAAGCTGAAAATTCTAAGCATATTAACCATTTACGCCAATGAACGTTGGTCCGAGTTGCCACCTTTTTTTTTTTTTTTTTGGAAATTATAAGTCTATATTCCTTAATTTAAATCAAATCTTTTTTGAACAAAAATTTCCAGATTTATTCTTATTTTAAAACCAGAAATTTATGCAGTGCTGCCACTTAATATTTAAAAAAAAAATATTTTCAAAATTCCTATCTAACCTTAATTCTGGTTTACTTGCCATCTTTCCCAACTAGGAGTTTTAGAAAGAATTTAAGCCTTTCCTTGCTTCTTCTTCTTCTTCTTCTACCTGTTCTTATTATTTTGTTTCTTCTATTAGTACTACTTTTTCCCATAACAACAAAACTTGCCTGTGAATATTATTTTCTCTACATTTCTCCTTTACCTAGTTAACGTACAATAACCTTTTCGCCTTCCATTTGGTCGGTGAGTGTGTGTGTGTGTGTGTGTGTGCGGCTCGCCTCAACATTTGTTTGTGGCATGCAACAACTTTCATATGCGAATTTATGCACGAGTGCGCCATAAAATCGAAAAAATTCTGTATGTCTGTATGTATGTATGTGTACACTATATAGAGATGTATATATGTTTGCAAAATACATTTTTTCCGAAAGTTATTAAAAAAGTTGAAAACCGAAACATTTTGTTTTTTTTTTAAGTTCGTTTGAGTTTCTGTAGTTGTTGTATATGAGACAGGCGCACAGCGAATATCAGTATGTAGCTCAAAGGATGAAACAAATGTAAGAAAAAGCCGAACAAGTTAGTGGAAAGCCAACAGCGAGTGTTGTTTTTGTGCTACTTTCCACTAACTAGTTGCAAGCGGAAGCAAGGGAGAGGAAAAATGTGAGTTTCTTCAGGTATATGAGCTCTTCTCATGGAGAGCCTAGTAGCGTCTGATAGTAATAATAATACTGATTTCATCTACCATATTACTAAATTTCCACTAAAACCTACATAAAAGCCTACCCCAGCAGGTAGAAAAAATTAGCTATTTATCAACTAAGCTCGGTTAAATACTTTTTATTTTTTTTTTGTTTGCCAAAGCCGACATTGTCATGAATGTTTGCATAATTATTGTTGAACTTTCAATTTTTATGTACTACAATCCCTGTACATGCACTTCCTGTTACCCAGAATGTGTGTAATAATGTGTACTTCCTCATTCGCGCTCTTCTTCCGCCTTACACTTTTTCCCTAATGACTTCAATGAATGCGAAAAGTTTTTTATTTTTTTTAATTTTTTTTTATTTTTTATTTTTTATTTTTTTTTTTATTTTCTTTTTTTGTTTTATTTTTTTTATTTTAATTTTTTTATTTTTTTTTTTAATTTTTCCTTTTTTTTTGTATCTTAGTTATATTTATTTGCATGTGTGGACTTTCACAGATAATTTACTTATTTTTGTATGTAAAAATAACCAACATGTGTTTATAGTTCGAACAATTCATGCCGAGATTGTATTGGTTGTGCCCTACAATAAGCAAAAAAAAAATTTTTTTTGGCTAAATATAAATGTATGGCTCTGCTGAGGTATTTGAGGTTAGGTTTGACATAAAGCTATTACAACATTTTTTTATCTTATCTCATCACTTATCCATTGATCTCGCAACATAACCTAGGTATACTATATGACCTCAGCTCTTTAATTTTCTCTTTCTCTTAAACTTTTCTAACAAATAGTGTATAAAATGTCTATTTATGTTTAGTCTACAATACCAAAGCTTTAAAAATTTTTCCATATTCGAAATATTGAAAACAAATTGATATAACGTTGCCTACATTTAGGATTAAGATTAAGATAATTTTTTATTAAGATAATTTATCAAAGACACACACCCAACAAAGCCAGCTAAGTCATAGAATTGAACTTGTAAGACTCTAAGACCGTTCTAGTAATTGAAGTTGCGTTTCGTACAAAGACTTAAAACAATCACTAAAGCTTTTTAGAAAATCGATTCCGTACAGACTGACTGTAGCGCCCACACAATGCGTATTATATGTGCACTTCCTCTACGCTCAATTTTCAATTCAAAAGCAACTTTTCTCAATTTTTCACATTTTTTTCTTTTTCCACATTTTTTTAAATATTTTTTTTTTTTTTCATTTCGTCAGCAAAACGAGAATAAAAAGAAATAAAGTACACTTCTAATGTGAAAAAAATAAATAAAATAAAAATAAATTGCAATGGATTGCATTGCATGATTGCCGCAGTTACAAACGCATTCAGCCACATGAGTGAACGAGCAAAAGAACGGTAAAACAAAAAAGAATAGCTGAACGCCAAGCTCACTGCAACTCTGTTGGCGCGCGCTTACTGCATGCCTGCACTCTAAAGTGGTTGTTGGCCCAATTAAGGGTCATTGCTATGGCTATGGCTATGGCTGTGACTGTGGCTGTGGCTGAGGCAAACGGTGTTGCCTTTACCGACGCTGCTTTGACTGTGAGCATGACTATGACTCTGCTACTTGGTGCTTGCTTGTTGGTGCTTGGCTGTTGGTCGCGGCCATCGCTCGACACGTCAACTTGGGGCAAAAAAGCAACAAAAAATAAAATAAAAAAAAATTAAACAGCAAACGAAGGCAGATTTATTTGTTCAAATGCTTGTGAAATGCGGGAAATGTAAGCATGTTTGGATGTATAGAAGTATGTAGATTTGTGAAAAACTTTATGTGTGGAGAGTAGAGGAAAGCCATGTGTACACGTATGTACGGCAAATTGGGAAACAATGTAAGAAAAAATATGTTATATAGGAAAATGTTGCAAAAAAAAATTGTAATTGGCGGCAGATGCATACAGACAGTGGTGTATTTGTATGTGTGGATAAATCACACAAATGCTATATGTATATGATAAGCTATTGAGTGCACACTTTGTATGCACTATGGGCATGTATGACACGGCGTATTAGTAACAAATAAGTTCACTTTTAATTTATGGCCACACAAAAGGCAAACGCATACATATACACATCTATTAATGTACATATGAATATGTGCTCATGTGTGCAAAAAAATAAATAAATAAAAAAATCTATAAAAAAGAAATATAAGAAAAAAAATAAAATAAAATAAAATGAAATAAAATAAGATAAGATAACATAAAATAAATCAAAATAAAATAAAATAAAATAAAATAAAATAAACTAAACTAAAATGAAATAAAATAAGAGAAAAGAAAATGAAATAAAATAAAATAAAATAAAATAAAATAAAATAAAATAAAATAAAATAAAATAAAATAAAATAAAATAAAATAAAATAAAATAAAATAAAATAAAATAAAATAAAATAAAATAAAATAAAATAAAATAAAATAAAATAAAATAAAATAAAATAAAATAAAATAAAATAAAATAAAATAAAATAAAATAAGATAAAATAAAATAAAATAAATTAAAACAAAATAAAATAAAATAAAATAAGATAGGATAACATAAAATAAATCAAAATAAAATAAAATAAAATAAAATAAAATAAAATAAAATAGAATAAAATAAAATAAAAAAATTAAAATAAAATAAAACAAAATAAAATAAAATATATTAAATTAAAATAAAATAAAATAAGATAACATAAAATAGAAGAAAATAAAATAAAATAAAATAAAATAAAATAAAATAAAATAAAATAAAATAAAATAAAATAAAATAAAATAAAATAAAATAAATAAATTAAAATAAAATAAAATAATATAATTAAAATTAAATAAAATTAAATAAAATAAAATAAAATTAAATAAAATAGAATAAAATAAAATAATATAATTTAAAATTAAATAAAATAAAATAGAATAAAAAATATATAAGAAAAAAAAACAAATTAAGATAAAATAAAACAAAATGGAATGAAATAAAATACAATAAGTAAAAATAAAATAAAACGAAATATTTTAAAAAATATAAATTTAAGAAAATTATAGACAATAAAATAATATTAATTTAAATGAATTGTAATAATTAATTAAAAAAAGAGTAAAACAACCTAAAATAGGGGACATAAAAAAAAATAAAATAATAAAAAGTAAAATAAAATTATGTTAAATTAAATTATTACTATTTTATTAAATTAAATATGAAAAATGAAATAGTATAAAATTAAATTAAACTAAGCTTGATTGAATGAAAATGAAATAAATTAAATTAAAAAAAAATGAAAAAGAAAAATTAAATAAAAATAAAAAGAAATTATTAAAATAAAATGTATTAAATAAATAAAAAATTAAATCAATGACAGAATTAAAAAACCCTTAATAAAGTTAAATTAAAATAAGATTAACCTAAGTTAATGTAAATAAATACTGAAAATAAAATAATTTTCAGTAAATACACGAAAATAAAACGGAATAAAATAAATATGAATAAATGAAATAAAAAATAATTAGATTAAATTAAATAAAAGTAAAACACGATAGAACGAAACAATATATTGTAGGAAAAGAAAAAAATTAAATAATATTATTAAACAAAATAAAATAAAAATAATTAAATAAACAATACTGAATAAAACACATTTAAAGTAAACTAAATTTAATGAAATTGAATTTATTAAAATTAAATTTAACTTAACTATATTTAAATTTAATTACATTATATCAAATTAAATTAAATTAAATTATATAAGGTAAAGAAAAGAAATTAAAAAATAATAAAATATTACCTAATGTTAAATATAATAATATATATAATAAAGTGATTAAACATTTAAATTCTCGACAAATGAATGTCGAACACGATATTTTCGAGCAATGTTCTAAGTTTTAAAACCATATTGGCAAACAAAAAATGTTGAAAGGAAAAACATGTAAATGTGATGAGTAAATATTTCTGGAATGAAATAAACCGAAAAATTCAGATAATTAAAACTTATTTAGCTCAAAAAAAAGTTTATATAAAATTCCTAAATTTATTTACTTAAACAAATGAAAAATGCATTAGTTCTTAACGTCGGCTCCTATTTCAATAAATAAACCCCACACATTCGCCATTCAGTGTTGCCCGTGAGAAAAAGAGCAAAAACTGCGCAGAAATCTCACTCATTGGGAATAGGGAACCAGCCACGACGGCTGGCTGCCAAAAAGACAAACAGAGTGAAATCGAAACGAAAACTCTACACACTTCTTGCCTACCCCAATAGCGGCGCTGCCGATGGAAGCACAAAAGGGAAGAAGTACAATAAAAAAACAAAAACCAAAAACAAAACCTGGATTATATGGAGTGCAATAAAATTGTAAAAGGAAGAGCTTACATTGTGCTCCTATAAAAATGTACATAGGTATTGTATATACATGCATATGTATGTATTGCAAACAAATAAGTCAACTTACCCCATAAAATAGTCGGGTTGGTCAGTTTTCGACTTTTTCACGCTGCTTTCGTTGTTATTTTGTATAAAGTTCTTATTGCTTTTGTTCTTGTTGTTATTGTTAGTGTTGTTGCTGCTGCTTTTATGCGCTTGATTCACTACACAAAACCGTTGCTTGCATTTACTTAATGTAGTTTTTATGTTTGTTGCAATATTTATTTTCACTTTGTGTGCTTTTGTAAGTTTAGTTGTTGTTGTTTCTATTTGTATTATGCCAATTGGTGTCGCTTGCACTGTTGTTGTTTCTGTGCGCCTATTCAATATTGCTGCTATTGAGCGATTTGCTGGTGACGTTGAAATGTCAATAAAGTTACAATAACAACAACTAAGCTCTTGGGTGTTGTTACTGTTGTTGTTGTTGTTATTGTGGTTCGTCTTCTGCGGTTTATGTGAATGTTTTGAAAAGCTGAAAGTACATAGATAGAATAAATGGAAGAAGAAATAAATACAAATTCAGTATTTTTTTATTTTTTTAAGAAATTAGTGCTGTAAATCCCGAAAATTTGGTATACCAAAAAAAAAATTGGCGAATTCAGTATAATACAATTTAAGCAAATATCTTTTAGTAAATTTATACAAAAATTTGTTTTTTTTTTTATTATTCTAAGATCCAAAAACTGCAAGTCCCGAAATTACTTTTTCGGAAAGTTTGAAAACATTTTAATTTCAAAATAAATGCAGTTAAATTGTATATACTCGTATTGCCAGGTTTTTATTCCAAACTCTGAGCTGTAGTATTATTTGTTTATTACTTTCTTAACATTTACTGATAATTGAAAATCCCGAAAATTTGGTTTCATGAAATTTTACATTTTTTTTAAGGTATATATATGAATACATATATATAAATATACAAATAAAAAAATCCTGTTCAGCTTATTTAAGCTTTTTTATGTTAAAAATCTCAAAAGTTTGTTATCCCGAAACATCCTTTACATAAGATCAAACTTCAATTATGCCGTAAACTGAAAATCTCAGCTCATGAATTATGACTTAACCTTTTTCAAACTCTTTTAGTTTTTATTTAGTGTAGTTTAACTGTTTATTTTTTGAATTCTAACATTTTTTATACATTTGGAAAATTCCGAAATTTCGGGATCACGAAAAATAAAATGAAATTTCCACAATTTAAATTAAATATTTATATTTGGTATTTTAAAAGCCTTTTTTACAATAAATGTTTCAAAATTTCGGGAAATGAAATTAGTTTTCAAAATAATAGGATTCTACTTCTGCCAAGAAAATGGCACAACGAAGCAAAATAAAGCTATTTCTTAAAAAATGCAACTATTTTAGAGCTCCCAAGCGAAGCAACCTACAAAAGCTTCTAGGAGGAGGAGATCTCGAAGAGCCGTAGACCTCGCAGAGACATATTGCGTTCGTACCAAGGCGCGGAATGCTTATGAACGGCAAGTATAATGGGTAGGAATAGCTGAACAAGAAGGAAGTGATCTGAAAGTGAGTTAAAAGTAGAGTTAAAGACATGAGTAAGAGTCTGAGACACACGGCACTATCTTCCTTGCTTTGAGTAGGAAAACTATAACCTTAAAACTAGACAGAGGTTTAAATTTTCATAGAGAACGCCAGCACAATTCTCACATTCAAACGCAAACTAGCAAACACCACCCTGCAAACGCACTGCGCGCCATCTACCGTCGCATAGCGGCACTAGCACATGCTGCATTCACGCAAGCCAAGCACCAAACTGCATTCGTCTTGTCAAAATGCAACAGTTGCAGCACTGACAGCCAAGAAAATTCAGACAACAACAAAAGCGACGAGAAAGAAGCGTCGAAAAGTAGAGACAAATAAAATGAAAATGGCGCGAAAGTTGTTTTCAACCACACACGCGCTCCACACACTTTCGCATTCGCCGCTTTTACTTTACACAGTCATTTGTCATTCATTCGTACACGACCAGCCACTGAGGCAGTCAGCCAGTCAGCCAGCCAGCTAGCGCATTGCTATGGCTGCTGCAGTGAAAGAGTAGAGTATACAAAATGCATTACCAGACAGAGACGACCAGTGGGTTTTGGCAAATGTCTGTGCGCGCGAATATAGCAAAACAAAAAAGCGAAATGTTCGTGTGAAAGAAAATGCGGAAGTGTTTAACTGCAGCATGCGCGTTGTTGGCTGGGTGTGAGCAGTGCATAAAATGCCCTGCGTCTGTAGGAAGACGATAAAGTGACGACGTGAGGTTGTTGGTATTTTGCAATGTGTCGAGTGTGGCAGCGGAGTGCGGCCTGTTGGCGGCAACGTTGAGGTGAATGCTTGAAAACGCGTTCACTTTCAATTGTGAAGAGTGAGTGCAATGAAAGAAAATAAGAGAGTATGCTGAAAAGTGGCATAATATAAGAGCGCTGAGAGCATGGGAAAGTTTTGTAGAGCGTCTCATAATAAAGAGTGTGATTATAAGAGCGTGTGAATTGTTTAAAGAGTATTTTTAAAAAGATCTCTTCAGTTATGGGAAAGAGTGAAATAAACGTAAGAGCAATAAACAAACGGTACACACATTCATTCTAACGGAATCACATACAGTTTGCTAAAAATTTCATTAAAGTTCAGTTCGTTATTTTAATGTTTCCTGAAAAATGCTGCTTAAAGTTGAAAATTATTAAGTTTGAAATTTTATTTATGAGTCTAAGACAAGCTGAAGACCGATTGTTTATGAACCGTGTTTATCTTGATATTAAATTTCAATTTAAAGACGAACCAGATGCCTAGCAGCTTTCGAGGGAAAGGTTTTGCGAACTATTAATGGACTTTTTGGGCATTGGCATACTGTGGGCGATGTAACGATGAGATCTATAAAATATACGACGATATTGACAGCTAAAGACAGAAGCTGCAGTGGCTAGGTCATATCGTCCGAGTAGATGAAAGCCCTCCAACTTTGAAAGTAGTAGAAGCAAAGGAAGAGGAAGACCTTCATTTTGTTGGGAAGATGAGGTTAAGAGGAAGCTGGCTAAGTTTTTCGTTTTAGCTTCTTTTCTTCGCTTTCAAAAGGTGGTAAATGAAGGTAATAGGATCGATATAATGGTATTACAATACGGCAAAAAGCTTAAGTGTGCTGGTCACCTATCCAGCAGCCACATCAAATCAACTCAGCTCATTACTTAAATCTCTTCCAAGTGAGATTTTCGATAGAATGGATCTGTCTTTAATTTTTAGTAAATATTTTAAATAAAAATTGATAAACAGTTTAGCCAGAAAACTCAAGTGAGAGTTCCTTATCCTAACCACTAGACAATATGGGAATTACGAATTAAGATTGTGTTTATATTTATCCTTATCTCAACCACAACTTTTTCGTAGTGAAAGTTGGAGACAGTAAACTTCCCTCGTATTGAAGCTTGATATTTTAACTACTAGACAATATAGAAAATAACAAAATATTATGATGATATGAAGTATTATCTCAACCAATATGTTTCGCTGTGAAGGTTGAATGAGGCAAACTTCTCAAGATGTGAGCTAAATATCCTAACCACTAGATAATATGGGAAAAACAACATAGATTGTGATGATGATGAGCATTATCTCAAACGGAATTTGTTGCAGTGAAAGTTGAAGGTGGTCAACTTGCTTCGGATGAATGGTAAATTGCCTGACCACTAGACCATATGGGAATTGGAAGAAAGGTTAACATTATATCAACCACAGAGGCGATCTAAAATTTATATATATACATACATTATATATAATTACAGCATTATAACCGCTGATGAGATTTCTGGCCGAGCTTCTCCTCTAATTAGCGATATGCGCCTTGATATTTTCTATCAAATGGTGGTATCTACAAATTATTCTACTATAAGCATCCTCCGAACGATGGACCTTTATGAGGAGCTTTTATTACATGTCAGAAATATACTCGAAGTGCTTGTCAGAAAAACACTCAGAGGACTTATCTAAGATTTAAGTTTATTTTATAAAGAAATACTCGCACCTGAAAAACTAATTAAAGCAGAGAATAAAATTAAACAGCAGCGTATTTTGCTTGCATAAGTTAACTCTTAAAACGTTTCAAAAATATATATAAAAAAATGTTTCTTCATACATTATTATAAGAGAACCGAAAAACCCGCTGCTCTTTAACAAAAAGCGTACATATGAAGAGCCCTTACACACCACTGTGCTCTTTTGTCAACTTCTCGTATTTCGATGGACTTCCTTCTCTCGTTCAAATGTTTGCCATATTTAATGATGAGCGCGAGGGCATGTGCCTCGGCGCATATACTCTCACCCATACATACATACATACATACGTACACGTAAATGCATGCAATTGTCTCGCCACTACACTGTCGACAGTCTTGGGTCTTCCTGAGTTCGTTGTTCCATATGGGCCGGTCGCATTTGCACAGTGTTGCATTTTCTGTGCCAATCGGTTTCATTAACCCCAACAACAAGAGCAACAACATGCCGACGCCGACGACCATGCACTGCACAATAGCAATAAAAACAAAAACAACAAGCACCCGAGCGACTATGACTATGAGACTGCGGCTATGGCTGTGTGGCAGCGGTGGTTTTAGCAATGTTGACGGGTCGTTGCAACGTCATCATCATCATCATCTCGGTGGCCAACCTCAACTTAAAAGGTCAACAAAGTACGCATTGACGACAAAGAGGGCGCATTGCATAATATACATATATATATATATGTGTGTGTGTGTATACATATATTTTATGCAGTGACTTATATGACATGTAGGGGACATACACACACACACACATACGGCATTAATTTCTGTATACATTTTTGCAATGTTGCAGTTCGTAATCGTTTCCCCCGTTGTCTTTTCCATCGTCTGCTATCCACCTTTCCTTGTGCTTTACTTTAATAATATTGAACTCGTCGTGTAGAGTCGTCTGCCAGTGCCTAGTTCGCGCCAGCCTTTAGTCAAACACACCGCAGGCTCCATGATGTACTATGTGCCACACCGTCGCCATTGGCCGTCGTCGGTTTCCCTATGCGATGAGTCTATTTTTTTATTTGCTTCTTAATTACTTTTGTGCTTTAATTGGATTTTGTTTACGTTTCGTGCAAATAATTCATTGCTCGGCTTGGCGTTTTTGCTTTTTTCTTTTTTGTAGAATTTATTAAGTTTCTTTAAACAGAAAGATCTCGGCGAAAATGCCTAAAATTATAAATGGCATTCTTTAAAGTGGGAGTACTTGAAGTATGGTCTACATTTGGGGCTCATTTTCTTATAGTGACAACCTGAGATCCGGAAAGCCGCTATAGTTGGGCAGAGAAGTCTAAGATAATGTCACCTCGGACGAGGGCCTTCGAAAGAAGAGAATCGGATGAGACTCTCAACTCTATTTCACGGTTTTCTGGCAGCCACCAGTCAAAATAGTCACCGTAAGCGAAGAGACTGTAATCCCATGAGCGTAAAAAACTGCTCCGGTCCAACCGTTTCAGCACTAGATTTAAAAGCCCCTACCGCTCTGCCAGAGGGGACACCACAGACTGACAGAATCGTAACCGTGCACCATGAGAACATCAGCTTTACAGAGCCACAATCGTTTCACCTGTGAGTAGTCAGGTATATTACTTGATTAGCTAGCGAACACCATTCCGACCGAGACCGACAGCTGATTTTCTCTAACTAACCCGGCAGGTATGTTGGAATGACTAACCAGATCAAAGAAGACTCAGCTACCGACGGACGTTAACGCCTTTAGAAGACGTTATCGTCTTAATTCTCAAATTCAATCAGAAATTAAACCACATGGGACCCAGCTCTTTTAGAAGACCTCAGAGTTCGAAGACGACGTGACAGAAAATTTATTCAAAAATGTACCAGCGCAAATGCCGATGCGAGCACTCATCAATTATGAAGATTTAAATTTGAAATTGGACAAATAGAACTTCATGTAACCATAACTAATAGAATTAACGGTTCAAAAATGCAATTTTCGGCCATAACTTTCATTTTCAAGAACCTATGAATTTGAAAATTTGTATTTCACATACTTTTTGTGTTTAAAATATATACCTTGAAAAATAACCAATTTGGATGAATAAAAAATATGGCTCCCATAGAAGTTTTCGTTCAAAAATGACATTTTCGATCATAACTCCCACATTTGAAGTGCTAAATATGTAAAATTTTGAGTACTGCGCGCCTATTATGGTTTGAAATATCAAATGTGAGAAATAACGAAATTGAATGGTTAGAAAATGTAGCTGTCATACAACTATTTGTTCAAAAATACGATTTTCGGACATAACTTTTATATTTATTGAACTATAAATATAAAATTTGGTATTCTACTAACTTATTATATTTAAAATATACAACTTGAAATATAACGGATTTAAACGGTTTGGAAGTATAGCTGCCATATAACTCATAATTGAAAAATACAAGTTTCTCTCATATTTAAAAATTTAAAATTTAACTAAAAGCACCCATATAATAGTCAAAATATTTATTACAAAAAAAATAACGAACCCGAATGGAATTTTACACATAGCTCCCTTACAACTACGTGTTCAAAAATGCATTTTTGGTCTATAACTTTTAAATTTTTTAATCTAACAGTCTAAAATTAAAAATTCTGTCTAAATATAATGGCTTAAATATCCACTGTGAAAATGAAGGTAAGCAGAATGCTATTACTAATATCTTCCACATAAATTACTCTTAAAAAATGCAATTATTAGACATAACTCTCGCACGTATGGCGCAAAAAAGTTAAAATTTACAGTACTGCACACAAATTATGGCAAAAATATTCACTGTGAAAAACAATGAAAACGGACAACTATTACTCATAGCTGCCATACAAACAAATGTTCAAAAATGCATTTTTGGTTCTTAACTTCTACAATTCTCAATTTAAAAATTTGAAATTCATAATTCAATCTGCATATAGCAGATTAAATACTCACTGTGAAAATAAAGAAAATCAGAGTACTTTTACGTATAGCTGCCATATAAAAAATTGTTCAAAAATGCATTTTTGGTCCATAACACCCACACATATGGTGCTAAAAAGTTAAAATTTACAGTACTGCACACAAATTACAGCAAAAATATTTACTGTAGAAAACAACGAAAACGGATAACTATTATCTCTAGCTGCCATACAAAAAAATGTTCAAAAAAGCATTTTTGGTCCATAACTCCTACAATTCTCAATCTAAAAATTTGAAATTCATAATTCGCTCTATATATAGTATATAAAATACTTACAGTGAAAATGGAGAAAATCAGACTCCTTTTACGTAAAGCTGCCATATAAAATATTGTTCAAAAATGCGTTTTTGGTCCATAACTTCTACAATTCTCAATTTAAAAATTTGAAATTCATAATTTGCTCTAAATATATTACATAAAGTACTGACAGTGAAAATGAAGAAAATCAGACCACTTTTACGTAAAGCTGCCATATAAAATATTGTTCAAAAATGCGTTTTTGCTCTATAACTCCTGCAATACTAAACCTGAAAGCACGAAATTCGGTATTCTTCTTATATATCGTATTTAAAATACTTCTAGTGAAAATGAAGAAAATTAGGCACTTCTTATGTATAGCTGGCATACAAAAAAATATTAAAAATTCATATTTGATCTACATTCATGAAATAATGAATATGAATTACACATATACATAGATCTCATAAAATTATATGTACGCAAAATCCGTTTTCTAAGACACAATGTCATGAAATACAATTTGAAAAGCTTAAAATGTTTGTATAAGACTAAAGAATGGCATATTGAGATTGAGAATCATAAAATGCTTGCTTTAATAAAAGCATACCCTCATCAAACTCACTGAAACCCAAGTGGCATCAGTATCCACGCTGACCTCACATATATGTACATACACTCAGGCAAATTGCATAATCATTTTATGCATCGAATCGGAAACTGTCAACAGATCACTGACCGCCAGTCAATCATTGATTGATTTAAAGGAAATAATTAAAACGAATGAAAAAAAAACAAAAGAAAAGAAAAGACACAGAAACAAAACTAAATACAATGGTTAAACGGTAAATAGTACGTACATACATACTTAAGTATGTACATATGTTTGTATATACATTGCCTTCAGCATTAATAACAACAACAACTCTGATATATAACTGCAACATTTCTCAGCGTTGAATGAAGATAATTTATTAGACAGCGCGTGCTGAAGACACACACACATACACATGCACACACGCCCACCTATTTAGCGCCCAAACGGCAGGCAATAAATGCCAAGCAACTTGTATGAATTTGTTTCAGTTGTAGAAATAGAAATACAGAAAAAAAGTGAAGTTCACAATAAAAATAGCAACAAAAATAACAACAACAACAAGTGCAGCGGCGCAACGGCATGTAAAAAAAGGGTATACACAAAGGCCATCGGCAGGATTACAATGCGGAAATCCGTAATGACAACAAGAGCAAAGCCATACATACATACATACATACGCACCTACACACATATGTACATACACACTTGCAATGGAACAACCAGGCAGTCAGCAGACGAGCAGACAGTCGAAGCGTTTGGCTAAAGCAATAAGCAAATCGACAACAATAACAAAAATTTAAATATTTCTAACAACAATAATGCCAGGCGCGTCTACTCACAGTGGCAACAGCAACAGTAACAGCAACAACAGAACAGCGCCCAACATGGAACATGTTATTAGACGCCATAGTTGTCAAGCAAGTGCAAAACTCCAGCCAACCAGCCACCCAGCCGGCCATGACAGGCGTGCAATAATAATAATAATAAACAACACCAACAACAACAGACAAATGAAATTGCAAATGACAACAAGCAGCAGCAGCAGCAACAACAACAATATGCAAGCTAAAGTATCTAATTGTTGTCAGCATTGCGAGCGCATGCCCCCCCATGGTGCACAAAGAAGAGGAATCAAATGCAGAAGTGATGAGCGGAGCAGCAAGGCATGCTCGTTTATGCAAGAGAGCGTGAGCGGTGAGCGGTGAGCGGTGTAGTGTAGAGTTGAAATTAGAGTTGCCAAAGTGCAGTGGAAGAAGACAAAATATTTTTTTTTTTTGTTTAATGGAGCTTATTTTGGATGAAGTGTGACAGCTTGGCGCACGTAATATGGCAAGAGATTGTGGTAGGAGAACTCTAAGCACAAAATTGTTTCGGGAAACTTTGATGTAGTAAGTTTTGTGGACTCCGGTTACCTCTCAACAGGACCAATTCAAAGCGAGATTATATGAGGCTCGCATTTCTCAACTATATGCAGTTGTTGACGCACAGTGACACAGGGAAGTGTTCAGGAATGGTCAAAAATATATCAAAAAGACCTACAGAGATATTTGTTTAAGTTAGTTTGGGCAAAGCTCATGGGCTCGTCATGGCATTCGTATTGGACGACTAGTGAACAGTGCACCTGCCTACTACCTATTCTTTAAAAGGGTTCAAATTCTCGATGAGCCCAACATCCAAAATTACTACTTGCGCTCACCCTTCAGCAGGGAATAGCAAGCCCGCCGAGTCTATTTCTGACACAAAACAAAAGTCCCACATAAAAATCCATCAATCGTACAGAGACGTCTTAGGAGAAAGCTGTAGATCTTTTCAATTGTTGAAAAGAGATCAATACCCTTATCACAAATCGGAGGAAGAGGTCAGCTGAGATACGCTTCAGGATCAATTTTATATAATTTGGACTTTGCTTTCGATAATGGTCAAGAAACTATAGAAAAAGTATCTTAAATGGAAAATATCTTTGAAATTCTCAGGTATGATGCGCTCCAGATGGATTCGAGCCTTACTTTATTCTGGGAAAATCTAAAAGTAGCTCCCTCAACACATTATACTTATTATCCTTGTATCTAAATACGAGAAAACAACGAGCTTAGGCTGAAAAAAAGAAACTGAAGAACTAAAAAAACTGTTAACGTTCCGAAAATATGAGTCTTCGAGCGAAATAGAAAAGCTTTTCCCGAAATTAGATTTGAAGAGATAGTATTGAATTAGTTAAATAAGCTCCACATACGTTCAGTCATCAAAAAAAGTCGAAAATTCAAAAAAGCATGTTGTCTTCATTTTACAGGCTGTAAACCTATCTATATAACATATAATATATGTACAAAGAAACAAATATAGAGGCAACTCTTTTTATCCGAAAGTGAAAAAGCTGATATTTATATGCATCAAATTGACAGCACTACATATTAAGGGTTTAAGATTTTAAGGAATAGATAAGTCATTTAACATAAATTTTGTAAAATTATCGATTTTAATTTGGTAACGCTAATTTTATGGAGATTTTAAGATTTTTTTTTTGAATAACTTGAAACTTGAAAAACTTCTACTTTTCATTTTAATAATATTTTTTTAATCTTTTTCTGATTTTTTTCTAGTCAACTTTATAATTTTGAAAAGATTTTATTTTAATTTTTTTTTTATTTATATTTCCCTTTTTTATAATTTTTTTTACTACTATTTTTTGTTTATTTTTTATTATTATTATTTTTTATTTCTTTTTTTTATAAATATTATATTTTTATTTATTATTTCTGAATTTTTCCTATTTATTATTTTTTTCATTTATAATTTTTTCATTTATTATTTTTTTTATTTATAACTTTTTTATAATCTTTTTATTTTTCTTTTCTCATTACTTTTTTTTTGTAATTTTAGTAATAATATTCTTAAACTCATTTTTCATTTATAATTTTTTTGTTAATAATATTTTAATTTATAATTTTTTTATTTATTATTTTATGTTATTTATAATTTTTTTATTTATTATTTTATCTTATTTATAAATAATTTTTATTCAATTTTTTCGATAATTTATCATTTTTTCTGATTTATTATTTTTTTAATATATAATTTTTTACTTATTGTGTTTATTTATTTTTTTTTTTATTTACATATAATCTTTTTATTTATTATTTTTTTATTTATTATTTCTTAATTTTTCTTATCGATTATTTTTTTATTTATTAATTTTTTATTTATAATTTTTTTATTAGTTTTTTTAATTATTAATTTTTAAATTATTATTTTTTTATTTATTATGTCTTAATATTTATTATTTCTTAATGTAAATTATTTCTAAATATTTATTATTTATTATTTATAAATTTTTTATTTATAATTTTTTAATTATAACATTTTTGAATTTTTTTTCAATAATTTACCATTTTATAATTTTTTTATTAAACAATTTTTTTTTATAATTTTTTCATTAATAATTTTTTTATTAATTATTTTTTTTTATAATTTTTTTTTATTTAAATTATTTTTTTAATTTTAATTGTTTTTGTTTATTATTTCTTCATTTTTAGTAATAATATTATTAAATTCATTTTAATATTTAAATTTTTTTTATTTATAAATTACTAATTTTTCTTATATATTATTATTTTTTATTTATTATTATTTTATATTTTTATTTTTTTTTTTTATTTATTATTGATCATTTTTCTTTATTTATAATTTTAGAAATAATATTATTAAGCCATTTTTTATTAATTTTTTTATATATTTCAAATAAGGTTTCTGCCATCGAAAACTTGAAAAAGGTATTTCCCCCTCTGATGTTGGCAACTCTGCTTCATTCAAATTAGCGGCAAACAGCAAACCGCGCGCACTCTCGCTCTCTACCTCTCTCATACATATGTATGTACTCTGTAGGTGTGTATATGAACTCCCTACAGTCATTGAGGTGCTAACAACATGCCAACTACTAGCAGCAACAAAAACAAAACAAACAAAAAAATAAACAACAACAACATAGCAATAATAACCAAAGGGCCAACGAACGTACGAACAAATAAACGAACTGGCGGCAAAACTCACGAAAGGTGAATAATATATATATATATGTATGTGGCATGTGGTATATATATACAATACATAAGTATAAAAATAGATTTTTCTCGGTATATGGGATAACGACCATCAACGACCCCGACAGCAACAACGAGATGACGGCGACGACTTACTAATGAAGTTGCATTGGGTAAAGGATGAAGATGCAGAAAAGCAGAAGAAGAAGAAAAAGCAGGAACATATGAGCGCATGAGTATTAGAGATGATGATGATGATGATTATGATGTTAAAGGGAACTGAAGCTTGTTGGAGCTGAATGGTACTAAGGGAATGTGTGTGAGTATGCAGCGCATGGGCTGACTGAGCGGTATAAGTATAGTGATAATGAAGTTAACGCTGCAGCGTGCTGCCGACGTAGGCGACGATTCATTTTCATTTAAATACAACGGTTCGTTGTATGACGAAGCTTGTCGTATGGCCGATGATGACGACAGCAGTGTGTATTAGCAACAACTATGTACTACATATATATATATGTATTTATATTTGTTTGTATGTATGTAAATATGTATGTATATATAAAATATATGAATCAGCCAGCTGTATATGCGAGTCGAACGAATGAGGGTTGCTGACCTCGCTCAGGGTCGTCCAAGTTCATTGAACTCGACTGTTATATATATTCGTGTATGTGCGTTCGGCTGCTACTTCGTGTAGCAGTTAGAAGTAACTACGTGCATTTGGTTGTGTAAGTATGTGTGTATGTATGTATGGATATATTTTGTTCGCTACTGCGTGCCAGCCCTCCTGTCGTTTGCAGTCGTGTTTCAATGGTTTTTAATATTTTTCATCTCTTCTTCTTCTTCGACGTTATCTACGTACTCTGCCTTGGATTTTGGGGTTGCTCCCATACTTTTGCGCTGTTTTTTGTTTTTTTTTTTTGTTTTTTTGCTTCTCGAAATGTGTGCTGGTCATTGGTCTTTGCGTTCATTCAACGCCTCGCTCGCTACACGTCCCCCGGCGCCACTGCCGCCCAGCCAACGGGCGGTTGCAGTTTGTTGCATTGTGAGTTGTTGTTGTTTGCATGTGTGTGTGTGTGTTTTGCATGCATTTTTATGGCATTTGCCACATCCTTTGGCATGCCGAGCCCGCCGGAGCTCTTCGTTCGTTGGCGATTTTTTGAACTTTTTCGGTTTTCTGGCAGTTTATTATTGTTTTTGTACGAGCATATGTACATTTATAGCAACAGCAACAGCTGCAAATTTTTGTAGACAACTAGACTCGTGCGCAAATTGCAGACGCAACAAAACGCAATGTGTTGCAGTAAACACAAATACAACATAGGCAGGGCTTGAGGCCGCACATGTGGCGAGGGCTACATGTATATGTACAGATGTATGTATTTATGCTTCAAACGTTGTTTTGTTGTTGTTTTTGTATTTATCTGTTTGTGTTTATTTGCCGTTGCAGCGAAAAAAGGGGGCGCTGGCATTGCGACACAACGAAATTTTTGCACGGTCGACATTGTCTGAGGTTAGGCACATCACAGTGCAAGGCGTGATACATATGTACATACAATTAAATATATACCCTCATATATATGTATATACATAAGAGCAACTTCACGAAGGGTAGCAATTTAATCGTGTTTTGTTTATTTTTTTGCATGAAATTTAAATTGATTGTGACAATTTGTCGCTTTAACTCGTCGGATGCTTGAATTTTCGGATTAAGTATATATATATGTGTGTGTGTGTGTGTGTGCTGGAAGAGCTTTTAAAGGGCTTAAATGTAGTTGAATTAAAGCGAGTTGGTCGCAGACAGCGAGTAGGTTCGCCACCCAGTATTATTTAGAGAAGCCGGAGTCTTTACGAAAGAGGTTTGAGAGCTAGAGTTCAGCAGAAGGACCTACTAACTACAAAGAGGAACGAAGAACTCAATCCAAGTTGGTATTCGTCGATTTAAAGTTCATAGGTCGCGAACTCTTCTAGTTGAATTCGCTTTGAACTACATATGTATGTATGTACGATAGCCGACATTGTAGATTCGGCATTTCAAAACCCAGCCAGCATACCAAGAAATACAGGTGTTGATGAACTCTCTTCCAGCAAATGCCGTTCTTGGAGTCCAACCACCACCTATTGCAGGCGAAGAGCTCGAGCTGCCTCGAGGGTCCCGCGTAATACTGACTCAACTCAGATCTAGATATTGTAGTATACTAAACTCCTAACTAACCAGACTTGATCCTGACATACCCAACTCTCTGCAAGCAATGAGACCCCGCTTGACACCAACCACCTCTTTGCATGCAACCTAAATCCAACTCATCTAACCCTCCTTACCATCTGGTCCGAACCTGACGAAACAGTTCGTTTCCTGGACCTCCCGGTAGATGACAGCGATAACATAACTGTTAATTTAATAATTTAAAACGGGAAGAAGATTTTACTCTAAATCTTAATTCTGGCGGAGCACAAAGAGTCTACTCAATGGCTTAGATGCAGCCGATTGCGATCTAAACTGCAACATCCTACTCAACGTAACCAAAGATGAGATTTAGTGACTGGGCTCGGCGGAGGGAGCTGTTAATTAGACTTGGGATATGATTCTGACTAAAATGAGTCACTTCAAGATACAATTAAGTCGAAATCCTTATTAACAATAACTCGTTCTAAGGATCTGTAGTCTAGAATTTAACAAGAGCTCGCTCTAAGACTCTATAAACTAGATTTGTAATGACTGCGCATGTTGAGAGGGTCTTTTAATTAGAAAGAGAGTCCCCAATAAGCAAAGGACCCCATCTGAACTCCACTTCGTTCCATTGAAGACTTTTTGAGAAGAGTATCAGCTCAAGAGCTCGGTAGGGAGACTAGTCACTGGAAGTATGGGTTACGAGGTACCAGGCACTTGATTCAAATTAGAATTCATTGCTTTAATGTCTACTAAAGTTGAGTGCAACATTTATCGATTCCGTTGGAAAGATCCTACACTAGTACTTCTGTATTTAAGGTGCCAAACCTTGAGCCGAAGAAAACGATCGGGTTTCGAAAATTTTCAGAGTTTTTATAGAGATCATAATTTGGAACATCCTTACTCTCCACATCAATTCGTGTCAAGAAGAGTTGCTGTTACTGAACTCATTGGATGAACTTGTCAATTAAGTCGAGGCATACGACGGACGCGGGACTCGATCCAACCTGGAATTCGACAGGTCCACCTCTATTTACTTCAAGTTTCAGTGGCCGAGCTCGGTGGAAACAACTGTTATCTGGGGCGAAGACGAGCCAAGAACTCGTGCCAAACTGTTTCAGAGTTTTTGTAAAAAGCATGCAACGAGGAGGCGAGATTCGTCAAACAAAAATATGTATTTTTGAGAATAGTTGGTATGGACGAGTCTAGTGGTAGGATCTGGCAATAAGAGCGAGGAACATGAAGAGCCAAGAACTCGATCCAAGCTAGAATCAATTGCTA
This sequence comes from Ceratitis rosa, assembly GCA_037013455.1. Classification (NCBI taxonomy): domain Eukaryota; kingdom Metazoa; phylum Arthropoda; class Insecta; order Diptera; family Tephritidae; genus Ceratitis; species Ceratitis rosa. The sequence goes on from JAWMAG010000065.1 coordinate 10,916,396, forward strand.
CGAATACGACTTAAGTCGAGAGATTATTTTCGATGTGTAAAGGACTCCTGCATTTTTTCGAACTGGGGACTTGATGAAAGGAGCTTCAGTGACTCAGGAGAAATACTTCTCGATTGAAGCAAGAGTTAGGACAGGCCACAGACTGCACTAAAACTAGATTTTATCGCTACAAAGTCCATTTAAATTGGGAGTTTGAGTAACTGAACTAGAAAGGCACCCACATTGGAGCGTCTTCAAGGACAGTAAAGCGAGGAAAGATATTGAGCTCGCTGATAATACATGTAAATCGAAACGTAGGGCCGTTGTTACTAGGAGAGTACAGAAAAACTTCGATGAGAGGCGACTAATTTTAAACCCAAGGTACTAAGGCTTGGTAAAAGGTTAATACTGAGAACTGCCGATTCTACCATCTTTCTCAGAGCGAGGGTTGTAGTTACGTAAAGTGCTGAGCACAAAGATCTCAGGTTTCTCTGCAGCTTTCTCAAAGATCTTAATAATTCACTGAAAGTAGTAGCCGAGTGAAGGATACTACACCCGTCACAATTAAATCTTAGTCCTCGTAGTAAGCCATGTATTCCAGACCTTAAAAAACTCATCAGTTGGAAGGCAGTCGAGCTCAGTCTAAGGACTAGGAACTCCAATGACCGCCTCCGTCGCAATTAACTTCTATTGCTGCATCCGCCGGTCCTCAAGCTTAACTCTTGAAGCAAACCGTGTACTCCAGATCTTAAAAAACTCATCAGTTGGAAGGGAATGGAGATCAGTCAAACGAACCGGAGCTGAAATAGTTGGCTCCATCGCAAGTAACTTCTGTAGCTGCGTAGGTCACAACTAAAGCTCACTTCTTACAGTAAGTCCTGCGTTCAAAACCCCATAAAAAATCATAAGTCAAGTCTAACTTCGATCTTAGTGTAAAGACCGGGAACTCCAATAATTGCCTCAGCCGTAACTAACTTCCGTCGCTCCTCAAGCTTAATCCTCGAAGTAAGCCCTGTGTTCCAAACCTTATAAAAACTCAACACTTTGAATTCTGTGGAGCTCAGTCAAAGTACCTGAAACTCCAATAGTTGGCTCCACCGCAAGTTACTTCTTTTGCTGTATCGGTCGCGACTAAAGAACAGTCCTCGAAGTGAGTCCGGCGTTCCAGGCCACAGAAAAAACCATAAGTTAAGTCTAACTTCGAGCTCAGGCAAAGGATCTGAAACTGAAATAGTTTGCTGCATTGGTCGCGACTAAAGAACAGTCCCCGAAGTAAGCCCTGTGCGCCAGATCTTACAAAAACTCAACAGTTGCAATGTAGTGGAGCTCAGTCAATGAATTGTGGACTAAAATAATTACCTCCGCTGTAAATAAATTCCTGCACTGCGACCGTCGTGCTAAAAGCGCACCCCTCTTAGTGAGTTCCGCAGCTGAGACTCCAGAAAGTCTTAAGAACTGTGGCGGACAAGTGAAATCATCTGTGGGAATATAGTAGAGCTGCATCTAAAAACCGAGGAAAGTGGCAGGCAGTAGGGAACGTATAAAAATTGCACTCCATAACTGACTTTGACTTAAATTGATTGATTAACACCTAAACACGCGCCGAGTGTCTCCCTTGACATTCAAGACATCAAGTGGATACGCACCCTCTTTAAACCTTCTTTCCATTACACATTATTCGCACATCTTCAGTTGACAGCAGCGGTCAAAGGGTCGCTTGCTTCGATTGTGGCTCTGATATCATGACGCTTATCGCAATTCATGCGTGTCTATATGTATTTAAGTATGTATGTATGTACATATGTGTTTAAGCTAGCATGTATTGTCTTGTTATCGGTCATTCCACTGAGGGCGCAGCGACCCAGCAACTGTTGTGTGTGTGTGTGTACGTGTGAATACTCGTTCCTCCATTAAAACCCGCACCCGCGTGCGCCTCCTGCGTCCCCAACCACGGCCTGTTGACCGAGGTACTCGAAAGCTTATCAACTCAGTTCAGTTAACATTGCTCTTTTAACTACTTTTCTTATGTAAATGTTTACTTATTTCCTTTCGTTCGTTTTCCTAACTTTTTCTTTTTTTTTTGTACCCGCTGGACGTGACTGCCATTGTCATTGTCATCTTACTATCTATAAATCCATGGAAATGTGAATATATATGTACATATGTGTGTGTGTTTGCTATGGAAAAAAAGTCGTTTTACCGTTATCAATAATGAGTATATATATATATATATTTAATTTGAGCGCTATGACCGTGAAGTTGAATGCCCTCGACATCCTAGCCGGCCTATCGCACCAATGAGTAGAGAGTTACTGAGCAGCACAATACGCACGCACCTCATGCCGAACGTCCCACAAGCTGAGTCATGCACACCTACACCAGAGCTACACTCGCTCACTCTCACTCGGTCTCACACACCACATACCGTCAAGTGGCACCGAGCACTCCACCTCTCCGCCTGTTTTGGGTTCAATAGCCACGCACTTTTTCGCCAAAAAAAAAAAAACGCTCCCGTATGCGGTTCTATGACCATTTCGCAAGTTCTTTTATTGTGACTTTTAAGAGGGCGAGCATTTGTCAAAAATAAATTTTCCATCTTCTTTCTCTTCTATTTTTCGTATACACGTATGTCTTGTGCTAACTCATCCCAGTGACGCGTGTGCGTGTCATAACTCTGTGTGGTTCTCGTTCGTTGGCGTTTGACATTGAAATTTCATAATCAAGGGCTTGGTCGGTCTTTGACCGTCAAACAAACGGTTGTCATTCTTTTCAGCTCGCGCTCGCACGCACAACCGTACAAGCTGCTGGTTTTCAGCTCGGTTCCCTTTACTTGAGCTTACTTCACTTCTGGGTGTTTCACTAATTTGCATTGTAACCAGCTGGTTGGTGAATTGGTTAGCTGGTTAGTGGCTTGGTCTGTCCCGCTGCAGCTGTTTTTTTTTTTGTTGTTATAATGACAGCTGTAAGTCATGCATCGGTGACTCGCTCACACATCACGCTCATATGTTGTGGTTTCTATTACAGCGGTCTTTCCCACCGTCAAGCCACGCCTATTAAACTTTCTACTTGATAGATTTCCCGCATTCATTAACACAATTTTTTTTATTCTTTTTCCATTTCCCATAAATTAGTATTTAAATTTATGTAAATTTACTTAGAAGAGATCAATGAACGCCGCGAACTCTTCGTCAGAAGAGAGTCAGTGTCGCTGCGGGCAACAGGAAACTCTACGATTGCAAGGGATATGTTGGTTTAAGGCTCCGAGGTTGTTAGACCCAGAAAGGGACTTCAAAATTATTTAAAGCCTCCACTAAGAAGACCAAACTGAACTCAGTTCGCACTTGACAACCTCTTGGTTGCCGTAAGAGTACTTTTTTAAGACGAGTCCTTCAAATTTCATTCAAAGGAAACCCAACTTCCAGAACTCCAAAGCCGGGAGTAGTGTAAAATGCTGTTTTCTCAGCAGGGGAACATTCGTAAGCTCAATTTTTCAGGCAGAGGCAGTGAAGTTTCTTCAAAATTCGAATCGGGTTTCCGACATCCATATGAAATTTTCTATTTCTACAAAAGAGCTGTTTCAGTCTCCTCTGAGAGCAGGGAATAGGACTCAGCTTGCGGTTGTCAAAGTTTCAACGCAAACGTGAGCCAAATTTTAAGGAACCTGGATTTGAAATCTCTTTAAACTTCAGGTTCAGACGACAACTTCCAAAATCTTTCATTAAGAAAAGGACGCAAAAATAAGCCACCAACATCGGCAAGGGAACTCAAATTTGTAAATAAATGTGTTCAGATCCAATAATTCAAAGAAAATGGAGCGGGTCGTTAAGTAGATCGACACTACTGAAGATGATATAAGACCAGTTATCATTCACGAATCTTACTCTCTCCTCAGTAGAGTCAGAACCCCACTTCAACCAAACCGAAGCAAAAATAAAAAAACATATCTTTAACTTGAAAGATCTCCCTCGGCTCTAAACAAACCTTCAAGGATATGAAAAAGCTTAGTTTCAGAAACACAAAGAGGTGTGGCTTAAAAGCTGGTCTCAGCTCCTAACTCTCCTGATCAACTGCATAGTAAGAGGGGTGGGTAGGATGTCGTCTACGTAAAGATCTGATTGGTCAAAGCGGGAAATTACAAAAAAAAAAGACAAATATAATTGCAACCATATAAAGAATAAGGATGAAAACAGGAGACTTAATGCAATTGTTATTGACATAGGGCAGGGATATGGGATTGAAAATTTCTATAACTAACCAATAAAATATAATAAAAATAAAATAAAATAAAATAAAAAAATAAAATAAAATAAAATAAAATAAAATAAAATAAGATAAAATAAAATAAAATAAAATCAAATAAAATAAAATAAAATAAAATAAAATAAAATAAAATAAAATAAAATAATATAAAATAAAAAACATAAAATAAGATAAAATAAAATAAAATACAATAAAATAAAATAAGATAAAACAAAATAAAATAAAATAAACTAAAATAATATAAAAAAATGTAGTAATATGTAATAAAATTAAATTAACTTAAATGAAATAAAATAAAATAAAATTAAATAAAATAAAAATAAAACTAATTAAATTAAATATAATTAAGATAAATTAAATGAAATTAAATAAAAATTTTAAATTAAATTAGATTATATTAAATTAAATTAAATTAAACTGAATTAAATTAAATAAATATAAGTTAATTTAATTGAAATTAAATAAGACAAAACAAAATTAAAATAAATTAAATAAAATGAAAAATATAAAATAAAAAAAAAATAAAATAATTTAATATAAAGAACTAAAATAAAATAAAATATAAATATAAATATAAATATTAAATAAAATTAGACTAAATTAAATAAAAAATAAATTAAAATAAATGTAACTAATAATATTAAATTAAACTAAATTAATTTAAAATAAAAAGAAAGAAATAAATTAAAATAAAATAAATAAAGCATAATAAAATGGAACAATTGAAAGGAATTTTTTTTTTGCTATTTATGCAGTAAGTAGTGAATGCTCTAGCATTTAGTGCTTCTACCTAAGCAGGAACAGAGTCAGTTTTGCCATAAAATCCTGTAAATATTTTTTGAATAAAAGTGGCTGTAAATACATTTAAAACAAAAGTGCAGAGGTATTTAGGTCAACAGGATGAGATTATTGAAAAGCAAATCAAGAAATGGAATATGGCAAAATTAAAAAAAATAATAATAATAATAAGAATCCGGCTTACAGACAAATATGTATATAATAAGAGATTTCAAGTAAGTAAGGCAGTCTCAATCGTGTGTGTCTGCTGAAATCTTTTCTACCATTGTGGGAAAGCATATTTTGAAAACACGAAAAGTTCTCATTCTTCAAAGGTACAATATGGAAAAAACTACACTTTTTTATTTCAAATTTTTTTCTGTACTTCAGATGTAATTCCATTGAATGCGTTCATCCTACATACATATATATAGGTATATATGGTACATATGTGTGTGTTTATTTTTTAATATAAATGCATCCTTTGAAAATTGCATACAACAGCTGGATATTTGTGTGTGATCATGTGTGTGAAGAATTCTACCTGCCTTTTCCGTAAGCCAACCAACGAACAAACCAATCAAGCAGCCAACCATATTCCTTTTCAAACGCTCAGCTCCTCCTACTTTTTTTTTTTTTTGAGTTGCTGCTTCTTCCAGCCTTTGTCTCAGGCTGCATCATATCGCATTTATCCTTTATAGTTTTTTTTATCCTCTTCCATTTACATGCCAGCCGCTTTTGTTCGCCGCACTATTTTTTCAAGAATTTACAATTTAGCTTTTTGTCTTAATATAAATGCATACATGCATATACCTAAATAAATGTGTTGATTCCTTTGTACAAACCAATACTTATAGATTTATGCATATTCTAGTCACGAAACGTTGTTGTAAGGACAACAATTACAACTACTGCTTGAACTTTATGCCAAGTGAACTTTATATGACACTTAAGCTACCTCAACTACTGCACCTGGTACCTCAGCTTAGTTGTTGTTATTATTGCTTTGTAGGGGGAAAAACAATAAGAATATACAGCAATACTAAATACTCGTGTAATGTTAATCCTCTGTGCCCTACCCTGGCATGCATATCCTGTTTAGCGCCGACTAAAGGCTGTGGAGCGTTTAGCGAACTTTTTACGTGGAAAAATACGATGCAACTCTTCCATAGAACAGACATGAAGATCAATTTGTTAGGTATAATAAAGAGTATATTATTTTTGCTATAAATAGATTTAGTGATCTGCATTGCATGTCCTATACCATAAGTGCGATTGGATTACGTTAGATGGTGTTAGAAAAAAGATATTTTTAACTAAAAAAGATAATGGGAGGGAGTGAAGAACACTTAGTTCGGTAGTTTATGATCAAAGATGGACACCAGTACAGAAAAAAATAATGGAGATTGTTGTGTCTGCGCAAAAAACAGTTTGGAACCACTTGTAAAAAGGCTGGATACGCAAAGAAGCCCGATGTATGGGTGCCACATGAGTTAACGAGAAAAACTTCATGGACTGAATTTCTATTGGGAAATCACAACTAAATTGAAACAAAATCGACACATTTCTGTAGCAGAAACAAAAACGGTCATAGTCGAAGAACAGTAAGCAAGCACAAACAGTTCTCAAGCCAGGATTGATGGCCAGGAAGGGTTTGTTGTATGTTCGATGGGATTGGCAAGGAATCCTGCGCGTTCGTACCTCGCACTAATAAAACATTAAACTCAGTTTATGTCCATGACGAATGATTTGGCTGGTGAAAAATTGGCCACAAGACAAGTTTTTTTTCAGGTTTTTTTGTTTTCGTTTTTTTTAATTGCACTTCACATTTTATTTTATTTTATTTTACTTTATTTTATTTTATTTTATTTTATTTTATTTTATTTTATTTTATTTTATTTTATTTTATTTTATTATATTTTATTTCATTTTATTTTATTTTATTTTAATTTATTTTATTTTATTTTATTTTATTTTATTTTATTTTATTTTATTTTATTTTATTTTATTTTATTTTATTTTATTTTATTTTATTTTATTTTATTTTATTTTATTTTATTTTATTTTATTTTATTTTATTTTATTTTATTTTATTTTATTTTATTTTATTTTAATTTATTTTATTTTATTTTATTTTATTTTATTTTATTTTATTTTATTTTATTTTATTTTATTTTATTTTATTTTATTTCATTTTGTTTTATTTTATTTTATTTTATTTCAGTTTATTTTATTTTATTTCATTTTATTTTATTTTATTTTATTTTATTTTATTTTATTTTATTTTATTTTATTTTATTTTATTTTATTTTATTTTATTTTATTTCATTTCATTTCATTTCATTTCATTTCATTTCATTTCATTTCATTTCATTTCATTTCATTTCATTTCATTTCATTTCATTTCATTTCATTTCATTTCATTTCATTTCATTTCATTTCATTTCATTTCATTTCATTTCATTTCATTTCATTTCATTTCATTTCATTTCATTTCATTTCATTTCATTTCATTTCATTTCATTTCATTTCATTTCATTTCATTTCATTTCATTTCATTTCATTTCATTTCATTTCATTTCATTTCATTTCATTTCATTTCATTTCATTTTATTTTATTTTATTTTATTTTATTTTATTTTATTTTATTTTATTTTATTTTATTTTATTTTATTTTATTTTATTTTATTTTATTTTATTTTATTTTATTTTATTTTATTTTATTTTATTTTATTTTATTTTATTTTATTTTATTTTATTTTATTTTATTTTATTTTATTTTATTTTATTTTATTTTATTTTATTTTATTTTATTTTATTTTACTTTATTTTATTTTATTTTATTTTATTTTATTTTATTTTATTTTATTTTATTTTATTTTATTTTATTTTATTTTATTTTATTATATTTTATTTCATTTTATTTTATTTTATTTTAATTTATTTTATTTTATTTTATTTTATTTTATTTTATTTTATTTTATTTTATTTTATTTTATTTTATTTTATTTTATTTTATTTTATTTTATTTTATTTTATTTTATTTTATTTTATTTTATTTTATTTTATTTTATTTTATTTTATTTTATTTTATTTTAATTTATTTTATTTTATTTTATTTTATTTTATTTTATTTTATTTTATTTTATTTTATTTTATTTTATTTTATTTTATTTCATTTTGTTTTATTTTATTTTATTTTATTTCAGTTTATTTTATTTTATTTCATTTTATTTTATTTTATTTTATTTTATTTTATTTTATTTTATTTTATTTTATTTTATTTTATTTTATTTTATTTTATTTCATTTCATTTCATTTCATTTCATTTCATTTCATTTCATTTCATTTCATTTCATTTCATTTCATTTCATTTCATTTCATTTCATTTCATTTCATTTCATTTCATTTCATTTCATTTCATTTCATTTCATTTCATTTCATTTCATTTCATTTCATTTCATTTCATTTCATTTCATTTCATTTCATTTCATTTCATTTCATTTCATTTCATTTCATTTCATTTCATTTCATTTCATTTCATTTCATTTCATTTCATTTCATTTCATTTCATTTCATTTCATTTCATTTCATTTCATTTCATTTCATTTCATTTCATTTCATTTCATTTCATTTCATTTCATTTCATTTCATTTCATTTCATTTCATTTCATTTCATTTCATTTCATTTCATTTTATTTTATTTTATTTTATTTTATTTTATTTTATTTTATTTTATTTTATTTTATTTTATTTTATTTTATTTTATTTTATTTTATTTTATTTTATTTTATTTTATTTTATTTTATTTTATTTTATTTTATTTTATTTTATTTTATTTTATTTTATTTTATTTTAATTTATTTTATTTTATTTTATTTTATTTTATTTTATTTTATTTTATTTTATTTTATTTTATTTTATTTTATTTTATTTTATTTTATTTTATTTTATTTTATTTTATTTTATTTTATTTTATTTTATTTTATTTTATTTTATTTTATTTTATTTTATTTTATTTTATTTTATTTTATTTTATTTGATTTTATTTGATTTTATTTGATTTTATTTTATTTTATTTTATTTTATTTTATTTTATTTTATTTTATTATATTTTATTTTATTTTTTTTTGTTATTTTATTTTATTTTTTTTTTGTTATTTTATTTTTTTTTCTTTTAAATTTGCTATCAGTTTTATTTTATGCGCTGAAAATCCACAATTTAAAATAGGCCGCTCCTTAATTTAAAAAATTACCTTCAGCTTTCCACATGAACGCAATTCACAGCCCTATTTAAGGGTGCAAAGCCAAACACACATACCAACACACATTCTAGCACATAAATATTGAAATTGTAAAATAAAAACAAAGCATCAAACTTGATGTTCTGCCCCTAAAAACTAACCTTAGTCAATACGGTTTGGCTTGTCAACAACATACTTCGACTGTTTTGGACTGCACTTTGTGTCACAAGGACCTAATACCAGAAGCAGTGCTACTGCTGCTTCTTCTTCTTCTTCTTTAACATCATTTACACGAGTGTTGACATAATGCGCGCGCATTATAATACAAAGGATAATGCATAAGGACATGCAAAATAGAATTAAATGGAGAAATCAACAAAAAAAAAAGCAATGTGGAAAGGTCCTTGAAATGCTGGCTTTGCAAGGGAAAACAACTAGATGACCAAAACAAGAAAAACAAACGCTGCATAAAAATCCAGAGGACGCGCTACAAAGCATTGCAACACTTCATCAGCCAAAGTTCAGCAGGATAGCAAACGCAGGATATGGTAAGCAACAAGCAGGAGCTGCAAGGACAATGAACTTCAGCTGGCAGCTGTGGCGTTACACACATATATACATATACATTCATATGACTGTATGTGTTTGACCGGCTGTTGCACGTTCGATAAGGAGGAAAAAGAATATATTTTTTTTTCTGTTTTTTTTATTGTTGTATCGCCATGCTGTAATTTAATGCCAAAGTGCATTACTTCTTTTACCCCTTTACATGTTGAGCATATTGAATGACGAAAAATTAAATAAAATGAAAAATGACAAATAAAATTAAACAGGAAAAAAATTGTTAAAAAGGAAGTGCATTGAAGTAGATGAAACAACAACAACAAAACTTTACAAAGCTGTTGCTACACTACCTATAAGGGATATATATGGAGCTTACAGTACTTAGAAAGAAGAAGAAGAAGTTAAAAAAAACTGTTTTGTATTGGATAGTCCTTCGAAGTCTTTCTTCGTTGTTATCCTTCATTAAAAAATGGATGTATTTGGAAAGCAAGCAAGTTGAGGTCAGTTTTTCATAAACTTGGGGACATGAAGAGCTGAAAAATGCCGCCGGACTTATCCCGTTGAGACATAAGGCGGTTATTTTTAAGTACATATTTTGCAGATTGGTATCAGCTCATCATATATCCCATCACCTCACGGGGAGACCACATTAAAAGACTACTTTCTTTAAACTTAAAGAGCTCTCTCTCTCTCACAGAGAGCTTAGAGGCTAGATTTATTGATAGCTTTTTTTTAAGACAAAAGAAATACCATCGGACTTCGTTCCATTGGGGTGGCAGTTGGCAGCAGCTCCCGGCTTCCGGTTTTAGACCAAGTATCCTTTGGGTAGCCAACAAACCTTCGTTTTTAGGCGACCCAAAGTGAGAGGACGAGTCCCTGCGGTTGTGAGTAATAAACTCCTATGAAAGATCGAAAATAGACTGAGAGATGAGGACCTCCGCAAATGAACTAAAGATTATGATTTGAGTGCAAGCACCTAGAATGCCGGTATCTTAATTGGGAGTAGCCCTTCCCAGCCCAGCCCAGCTGATTGATTGAAAGTGTGATGGACGGAACAAGCACGTAAGAACCTGTTTCCTTGCGCAAAATACTACAGCGGCCATATAAAGGAGCGTAAATTTGGCATCGGATTTGTGGAGGGAGAGTGACTCAGTCGCCGAGTAGTGGCATTCGCTCCGTTGGATGAACGTGTCGCCAAATCCGCATCAAAACGAAATTTTTAAACACATCGCTGATTTGTGGTCATTTTCCGACCGAAGAGAAGGATGATTTGACCAAGAATGCCTATTGTGAGTGCCTGGAGCAAACTCATGAGCGCTGCCCCGCCACAATGTGAAGATTGGGCTTGACGACTTCAACACCATGATGGGCAAATAAGCTATCTTCAAACGAGAAAAAATATCCCAGATTGGGTTGAGGCTTATTGACTTTGCCGCTGCTCGAAATAAGGCTGTTTGTAGTACCATTGTCCGCAAAAGAAACTACATCAAGCTACTTGGCTGCTTCCAGAGCGAAAAACCGACAACTAGATCGATCATATTGTGTATCCAGTGTTTTAAATGAGCTTACGTTTCGAGGACCTAACATCGACTAGGATCACTATCTTGTTGCTGCGAAGATACGTCTCCGCCTCTGTGTATCAAAGAACACCCGTTAGCTGGAATCACAGCAGGCAGCCGAATGTTTTTCTAGTCGACCTGTACACCTGCTTTCTTTCATCAGCAACTCGATATAAGGAAACTGTTGAACGGAATCTCAAATTCCCTACGTATCTCCGGTTCAAAAACAAGTGGTTTTCGTCAGTGGCAGGAAAATAGCTGGTACGATGAAGAATGTTGAACTGGAGTTTAGAGCAGCCTCGTAACCTTATGCGCGTCCACAACACGTGCGAAGAGTGCGATATGCAGGAGTATGAAGAACTTGAGAAGCTGTTTAACAAGCATAATGTTTCAAGATCAAGGTTTACTCATATAGGAACCAAGGTGGAAATCTGGTGACCGATACCCAGAGCATACTGGTATAGACTTTTCAATCCTGCTGAATGGCAGTGAAAATGGAATACCAGGAGAACATGATGGAAAACTACGAGGAGATTCAAATAGCGATTAAACATTTAAAATACAACAAAGTGGCTGGAGCTACTGGCCTGCCAGCAGAGCTATTCAAATATGGCAATGAAGAGCCGACAAGCTTCATGAGTCAGCTCCTTTGCAGTACATGGTATGGACAAGCTGATTGGATCTTATCAGAAAAGACCAGTAATAAAAGAATCAATACACATAGCTACATCAGCTCACACTGAACAACACCAGAAGTGCAGTCAGAATTGTGAAGGACCTCTCTTAACCGTTCGGTACCAACGAGGTTTCAAACAAGGTTATATCGAACTGCAGAGCTAATTAGCCAAGACACAAGCTTTTCAAGAGGATATAACTAATGGCGAAATATCTTCTGTCATCAAGCAAACAGTGATCACATTTGCGACTCGGCCCCACATAACAATTGACAATTAAAACTTCAGTCTCGTCCTGCTTTATGGTGCAGAAGCATGCACGATGTCGACATTTGATGAGTCGGTCTTGGGAATCTTCGAGAGGTAAGTCTTGCGAACGATTTATGATTTAAACGATGACATTGACATATGTACATACATAATTCAGCGAATGAAGAGACGGTGGCCACACTGGCTAGATGAAAGTATTCGATGCTAAACCAGCTGGTGGAAACAGAGGAAGAGGAAGACCTCCACTCCGCTAAAAGGATCAGGTGGAGGGCGACCTGGTATTTTTAACCGGCGCCAAATAGCGAAAAGAAGGAAAGAATGGTGCGCTATACGGCTAGAAGTAGAAGAATTAAATTGATCTTACATTAATATCTTTTATTTTTTCTATTTTAATTTTTTTATTTTATTTTATTTTATTTTTTTTAATTTCATTTTATTTCAATTCATTTCAATTCATTTCTTTCATTTCATTTCATTTCATTTCATATCATTTTATTTTATTTTATTTTATTTTATTTTATTTTAATTTATTTTATTTTATTTTATTATATTTTATTTTATTTTATTTTATTTTATTTTATTCTATTTTAATTTATTTTATTTTGTTTTTATTTTATTTTATTTTATTTTATTTTATTTTATTTTATTCTATTTTATTTTATTTTACTTTATTTAATTTTATTTTATTTTATTTTATTTTATTCTATTTTATTTTATTTTACTTTATTTTATTTTATTTTATTTTATTTTATTTTATTTTATTTTATTTTATTTTATTTTATTTTATTTTATTTTATTTTATTTTATTTTATTTTTATTTTATTTTATTTTATTTTATTTTATTTTATTTTATTTTATTTTATTTTATTTTATTTCATTTTTTTTATTTTATTTTATTTCATTTTTTTATTTTTTTTCCCCCTGGCAGCTGATTATAAATATTTTCAGAAATTTCGTCGACATGATATATTATTTTTCTCCCATGCAACTTACTCAACTCTCAACTATGCAGCTTGTCAGCAGTTTTTGGACAAATAAATGTGTTTCTTGCCAGATTTTCATTTCTTTAATGCCGTAGAAATAATCAAAAATGATTTGTCATTTTACCTGCAAAGAAAAGAGAAAAGAAAACAACCGTTATATGATTAATGGCAGAACGATGAAAAATGAATTGTTTAGAGAGCAAATGTAATTCATAAAATAGTAAAAAAATATTTTTCTTATAATTTATGAGACTCACGTGCGCGCTAAGCAGTCAGATTCAGAAAGCAAAAAAAAAAACAGTTCGGAAATTACAAATAACAACTAAACACGAAATTGGCAAGTCACATCAAAGCGAGTGGATGACAAATATATATGTATAATCGTTTATACACATCTACACAGATATGTATATACATATAAATTAGAGTCACAATCAACAAACGGCAGAAATCGTCTAACTCGCTTGGTAACCAGAAAAATGATTTCGAAAATAATAAAGTAAGCCGAAAATAACAGGAGAGCAAATAAATTTACATACATATAAAGATAACTGAAATTTATAGATACAATTAGATGTCGCATACATGCTCGTATATATGTACATATGTATATTTAATGCATTGGTCAATTTCGAAAGCAAAAATCAAAGAAAAATCAAAACAAAAAGTGTTTTGTATTGAATAAATTACCCGAAAAAATGCAAACGAAATCTCACAGGAAAGTCGCAAAACAGGCACTTTTGGCCGATCGAGCGCGTAAAGAGACATACAAAAAAATACATATGTATTTATATAGTAAATGAATATGTAGGCATGAATATATTTCTTTGTTTGCCTCATCTTCCAAATATTTTTGGTTTGCCTGCTTTGCGGTCGTTGAACTTTCAGCTGTTAGCAGCTGACTTTTAGCTGATTGCCTACATACATATGTATGTATAGGTATACATATACCTTTTTATGGTATATTCATAAACATATGTATGTATGATGGTATAACGATATTTTCTGTTATTGCGTATGGATTTTGGTAAACGCCTCGAAAGGTAACAAAATTTAGGTGGAATTGATTAGCGAGAATTGTGTAATATCACACATGACGAGTACATACATACGAGTATGTATGTTCCTATATATTCAGCGTATGTGTTAAATGGATTCATAAATAAAACGAACAAAACTAAAAAAACCAAAAAAGCGAAATAATTCAAATTAAAAGAATATGTGTAAAAGGAAAAATAAAAAAAATTAATTAAATTAAAATAAAATTTAATTAATCTAATTTCAAAAAAATTAAAATAAAATGAAATAAAAAAGAGAAATAAAATATAAACTAAAATAACATAAGACATATTTAAGTATTATTAAAAACAAATAAAATAAATAAAATAAAATATATAAAAATATAAGAAAAAAAAATAAATAAAGTTCTTATCTACTATATCTATAATGTAATTAAATAAATTTAATTAATATATTTAAAACAAAATTAAATAATTAAAATTAAAATTAAATTAAATTAAATATAATAAAATAATATATTAATTAATGTAATTAATATAAAACACAATTAAATAATTTAAATTCAAATAAAGTTAACTTAAATATAATTAATTAATTAAAAATTATAAAATTAAATAAATTTAAATAAAAAATAAATAAATTTATATAAAATAAAACAGTCCAATTAAATGAAAAAAATATTAGACTAAATCAAATAAATCAAAATAAAATAAAACTAAATAATAAATTATTATATAAAATGACTTAAAATATAAAAAAAATCAAAATAAATTTAATTTAGCTAAAAAAAATTATCTAAAATTTATTGAAATAAAATAACATATAATAAAATTAAAGTAAATTTAATAAAAAATTAAAAATTAAGTTAATACATAAAAATAAAAACAAAACAAAACAAAAAAATAGTATGAAACAATAAACATAAAATAAATAAAATAAATTTAAATTAAATGAAATAAAATAAAATAATAATTAAAAAAATAAATAAACAAATTCTAATTAAATTAATTTTTATAATAATGGGGTATAAACTAAATAAAATAACACATTAAATAAATTAAATAAAATTAAAAAAAATCAAATAATTAAAAATCGAATAACGAAAAGAATTAAATTTTACAAAATCCAATTAAATTAATTATTTTCAATAATATAGCATAATAATAATAAAACAAATAATAAAAAATTAAATAAAATAAATTTAAAAAGAGTATTAAAAAAAATAAAAGAAAGCAAATCAAAATAGAATACAATCAAATAAAATTAAATTATAGTAAAATAAATTGCAATAAAATAATATAAACAAACTTAAAACAAAACAAATAATAAAAGAATATTAGTTGCAAAAAAAATAAAATTAAAAAAAATAAAAGAAACCAAATAAAAGAAGATATAACAAAATAAAATTAAATTTAACTTAATAAAATAAAATTAAATTAAAATAAATTATAATAAAATGAAAGTTAATCAAATAAAGTAGTATAAAATAAACCAATTAACTTGAATTAAATTAATTAAATTGAATTATATAGTATAAACCAAATTAAAATTAAGCAAATAATAAAAAATATTGATTGAAAACAAAAATAAAATATTAAAAGAAATAAAAGAAAACAAATCAAAATAAATTTAATAAAATATATAAAAGCATAATATAAACAAATAAAATAAATAAAGTAAAGTAAATAAGAAATTAAATTAAATAATTTAAATAAATAAATTTAATTCATATAAGACAAAATTACATAATTTAAATTAAAATAAAACAAAATGGGATGAAGTAAAATAAAAAATATTAAATTAAATAAATAAAACTAATGTTAATTTATTTAAATAAAGTAGCATAAAATAAACTAAATAACTTAAATAAAATGAAATAAAATTATATTAAATTTAATTAAATAAAAAATTCAATTAGGCTAAAATAACTTTAATTAAAAAAAATTGAGTGAATTAAAATATAAAAAAATAAATTGAAATGAAATTAAATAAACAAAATTAAAATAAAATAAACAAAATAAAAATAAAATAAACAAAATAAAAATCAAGTAAATAAAATACTAAATAAATTCAAAAAATAAATTAATAAATATAATTAATTAAATAAATATAATAAATTGAATAAATCAAAATGGAACAAATAAAATTTTTTAAAATGCTCCGAAACATGGTTGTCTGTAGCAACAGATTGAAGCATGGGGAAATCCATCAATTGTTGCATACTCAGGATCTCATCTAGCTTTACATTCTCGTATAAGGATCTTTTCTCTACCTAATCGCTTCATTTGCATAGAAGACTTTGTGATCTCTAACAATCACAGCAACATTATCGAAATTAGGAAGTAAAAAAATATACATATTTTTCAATAATATTTTCTAAAAATAGTTACTAATAAAATTTTCCAAAAATAATAATATAATTTTTTTGGCCATCTGCCACCCCACGCATTTAGCCATTTGGAGCACACACCCACCGTCATACTACGAGTATGAACATATGTACGCACATCAATAACACGCCACTACGCGCTCTCCCAACTTGACCTTGACTGTGACTTTCATTGCTGTGAAATTCATTCTTTTTTATCAGTTGACTGGCGTTGGTATACGTATTGACGCCAATCGGACTGTGGCGAGTCGTCCATTTGCAAAGTATAATTGTTTAATATATTCCTCTTCTCCTCCTTCTTCTTCTTCTTCTTCTTCAATGCGGTTATTTTGATTAAATTCTGTTCACTTTATATTTTAACTTTTTTTTATTTTTTAATTATTAATAAATAAATTAAATGAATATATCAAGAAATTCAGTTCATTGCTCTTGTAGTGCGTGGTTGGTGTCTGTCTTTGCATGTGTATATGTGTGGATATAACAATTGCTTGACTGGTGTTGATCTCGAAGTCTCTGCTGGCTTTGGTTTTATTTATTATATAGGCAACATCTCTTCCAGCTTTTCCAGGCTTAGATAGGGCTTGCTCTTCTAAAAGCTTCTCAATTTTCATCAAACTCGAAGACGCAGACGGTTGATAGGTCCTAATCAAAGAGATTTTGTCAACACTACCAGTATCTATCTTCCCGTGAATGGTGTACTCGGGATCCATAGCAGACAAAGAGCTCGAGCTGCCTGGTGAAATCCGAATAATACCTGCATTTAAGTCTTTATTAAAGTCTGTAGTAGACTCAACTTCTGCCGATCCAAACTTAACCCCAACCGGAATCCAATGAGCCCGGGTTTTCTCTTACACCCCTCAGCCTCTTGTCCGAACTCATTGAAATACCTGGTTTCCTGGCCCAATTGCCGCTGCTCAAACGACATAAACGACGGTCGAAAGTGACCATGTTTAAAGTAGCTCGTCGAGTATGGTTTCTTGAAAGAGAACAAAATATCAGGAAGATGGAAGAAGATAGGAGTTTTAGTCTTAAAAATTAGGAGGTCTCAATAGTAGGTAACATTCGCTCCCTGGATGCCAGGGTCCTTTATAAAAATTATAACATTTGGAGCTCTGTTTGATTGGCTTACTTGCACTCGCCCGTCTTCATGCGGATTCTTAAAGTTAAAGATGTAAGTCCCCGCCACTACCTATCCAGAGGGTCGTCACTGGATACTCACCATCTCTAAATAGATGCTTGTTCTTAAAGGTAGCACCCCACCAGAGGGAGTGTAGTTTCTCGGCGCCTCTTAATGTCTGAATTGGTTCGTATGGACGGCAAGGAGCACCAGGTTACGAACTTCCTAGTGAAGAAGTAGTTCCTCGCTACCTCTAAACTCTTGAAAATGTCCATAAAAGCATGGATTAGTTGTTGTTGTTGTAGTAGCGGATCCTTAACCCCGCTTAGAGCAGGCTTCGTCAATCTAAGTCGCCGAAGTCGTCTAAAGGGAGATCCGGGAAACATGCTGTTTTGACGGGATTGGACCAAAGAGAGATGGGGGTTAGATAAATCGGGGCATGTGAAGAGGTGGTAAGTGTCGTGCGGAGACCCTCCACATGCAGGGCATACGTTGGGTATGCTGGGGTCGAGTCTGGATAAGTAGGAGTTTAACCTGCTATTGTACAATATTGTCTGCTATGGCTGGTGGTTTAACTCCGAGCACACCATTCACGGGAAGGGAGTCTTTGAAGGTGTTGACTGACTCCTGGTGAATGACGTTCAGTGCTTGTGGCATGGATTAGAATTTTACCAAAGCCTTCCCTAAGGGAGAGTCGTTCCATGCCTTATATGTTTTATATAGGTGAGGAAGTAGAACCTCGCCGTCTTATAATACCTAAAATGCGATGTAGAACCTTGCCTATATCTGCGGAAGCTACCTCTTGCTGCAGAGGTCGACTTAAAGACGAGAATTACTCATACCACCTAGTTAACCGTGCTCCAAAATAGTAGTCCACCATGGACTACCTCGAAGGGGAGGCCTCTAAATGCTTGAAGGATTAGTTTCTCGCCGTCTCCTGATGACAAAAGGACCAGGGCTACACATTCATGACTTGAGGTACCCCTCTATATCAGACGTCCACACTTCTAGACTACATGCAGACAACCAACGGAGTTTTTTCAGGAAAATCTGCTTCTCGAAGGAAACACTATCAGAACCCGTGGTGTACTAAATGAAGCGCGAGGGGAGTAAATGAGTTGTGAGACGAGTTTCTACATTGACACTTATCGAAACCCCACGACCACTGTATAGAAGATAAGACTGCTGAGGTTCTTAAGTAGTCTAATTGTATACAGGAGGAACTGAAAATTGAAAACCTTCAGAAACGGATGAAAACAGGTTCCCCCAACCAATGAAAACTCTCGGGAAGTCAACCAAAAAGTCGTCAGAAGGAAGTGAGCATATAACGCGTCCATAAAACCCTGAATGTAGTTTAAAAAATAAGGTTGCAAAGAAATAGAATCTCCCGACTAAGCTCTTGCAGACTTTGGGAAGGGCTCCTTGATTGAAAGTAGGTTCATTTTGTGAAATCGGATAGTAGATCCCAGTATTTCACGCAGAGGTGCTCATACTTCAACGCTAATGACAAGAAGGAGATCCTTAAACTGTCACCTCAATAAATCTGCATCAACACGCCAAGAGAAGTCCGCTTAACTTAACACAACCAAACAACCGAGCCCATCAATGACCAAGAAATGCCAAAAATATCAATGTGGCGAAGACAGAAGTGTCATCAAATTGAAAAAATGAGCAAAGACGAAACACCACAAAAGGTCACAAGATAGCCGTCTAGTGGAAGCAAAGTTTTGGTCAATGGAAAACCGCTAACTAATGAGGTGCTCCTCGAGAAAAAGTTTCAAGAAGAAGAAAATTTGAAAAAAAAATAAGTAAAAATGTGTGATGACTCATTTGAATGAGATGTTGTTGATGCGAACTAAAAGCGCACAGCGTGAATGTATATATGTATGAGTATCTACTTCTAAGGCACGTCGAAGAGCCACAAGAAAACAGTGCACAAACTATTATTACACATTGCTTTCCATATCGTTCTTAAGCGCCCACTCGCCAGCAACACAAAATTACTCTCAACAACAACAATTCTCTGCAGCGCTCTCTACCGCCAACATGCTCACGCTCAATTAAAGAAGAAAACAAAATACAAATAAAAATAAATGGAAGCAAAACAGAACAAATCAAATACCATTTGGCGAAAAAACAAATGGCTAGGTCGGTCGTTCACCCGATAAAATGAACATTCGTTCACTCAACTCGGCGCGCACACACACACACACAGATACACACACATACAGATACACAACAGTCAGAGTATGTGCTAGGGCCGCACATGAGTTTTTAGTCTGCAGAAGTCACGCCTCTCTGCCCCACAGCGCACCACCCCGAACCAGCTGCCCCTCGCTCAGAAGAGACAGTGAAAAAGAGAAAATCTACCAACAGGCGGCAAACGAATAGAAAATGTGCAGAGCAAACAGGAACTGCAAAAGTAAGAGCTGAAGACTGAATAAATAAATTTGTTGCTCGTCGCAGCGCGGTGAATGACATTTTCAGGCAAGCAACAACCGGCAAATGTTGGTTGAAAAGAAAAACACACAAAACATAAGCAAAAGCAAGGAAATACCAAACAAAACAAAAAGTGAGGTAGAAAAATAAAATAAAAACAAAAACAAAAACAAAAGCCAAAAGCAAAGTAAATATTTTGTAGCAGCAAAGCAGGAAGCAAATGTTGTGTAGTGAAGATGCACTGCAAAGAATCAGCTGCTAAATTTGAGGTGCGTGTGTGTGTGTGTGTGTGTTTGCGCGTTGTGTAGCTAAAACACATTTCGAGCTTGCGCGCTTTGAAGCGTGGACAGAGCGCGTCAGATTTTAGAAGTTGGTCTGCTGAAAATAAACTTTCTTGACATAAAAATGAGCTCCAAAAGCAAGTGGAACCTTTTTTTCCTTCCCAAAAGCATTCGAAGAGCACAATGTTGGTCCTTGCTTGTCATATTCCAAAAAAGCGCGCGCCGAGGGCATACTTTGAGGCGTCAATCAAGCGCTTTTCAAAGCTCAATTCAAAGCGGATCATTTTCTTGCCGCATATGGCGCACTTGCAGGGTGAGGATGGAAATAATGGAAAACATTTCGGCTAACTATGTTACTGCCTCTTTACTAGAGAGAGTTAGAGGTGACCCAAGGCGGTCATAGTTGGCGACTTTTACAGGCCTCAAATAGCGTAGAAATTCCTTCCATGCTTAATTCTATATACACGTTTCTTCAGAAAAATGCTCAACTGAGTGATCGACCGCGGCAAAACTTATGGGATGTGACGTCGTCCTACTACTGAATACAGTTGCACACTTACGTCCTCGAAGCACACCCTAGAAATGCGAGCCACCCTTGCATGAGATCTAGTAAAGAAACAAATTGTAGATGGAGCTCCGGATAAGCCACTCCGGAATGTACGGTTTAAGAGTAACTACCGTCCTTTGCAGCTTCTGTTCAGCAATGTTGCTTCTGGGAGCCGGCGTTGTTCTGGCAGTAAAGGCTATGAACAGCCGACAGCATGAGGTTTCCCGGCTGTTGGAGAGGAAACTCTCTTACCTAAAATCATGATAAACTTAACTGGTCAAAATGTCCGTAGTCATATTCATCCACACCAAGCTTGCTGTGTTAGGCTATGGACATGTTAAATCGTAAATTTGGAAGGTTCTTTAGCTGGTACACTGAAGAAGCTGGTCTCTAAAGAATGCGCGGTGGGGTTTCCTAAGGTATTGTGTATTCAGGTGAAGGTTAAAAAGAAAAAAAAGGGGTCATATGATACTAGGGCTAGAATTGGAGAGATTGAGCGGCATAATTTGAACAAGTTTCTGCCGAACTCATTCTTTGAAGCGTAAAAATTCGATGTACCATCGTAAATATAAAGCTGGAAGAGAGCTTAAGAAGTCCCAATGAGTCTTGCATGGAGATTCTATATGAAAAGATGGGTGAAGAAGGGAAGATGAATAGATACAATCGATTTTCATAGACCTCTCTTGATTCCAATTCTTCAGGAGTCAAATCATTTGCTATAGAAAGAAATAGATGATAAGCTTGATGGCAGATCTGGACTATAATGTGAAATCAAAACAAAAAAAGACACCCAATGAAACACTCGGAGCTTCTGGAGAGTTACTATCAATGTGTGGGGTCTGGCGTCGTGCTGTTGAACATACAATTTCCCCCCTGTTGGCCGATTGCTTACTCCAGACGGCCATTCCTTCCTGACAGCACTGGTCTGAGTTAAAAGTTTGGCCGAGGAGGAGCAGCTTATAGTGCATGATTCATTGCCAATACCTTCTTCAAACACACAACAAAACCTTCCTGGCCAACAATTTTGGCTGGAAGACCGTTTGTGCAGACTCACTGCCCTTCGACCACGACCGTTTTCATTTGACGTTGCTGTAAGTGAACCACTTTTCATCACCAAGAACGATCCGCTTCAGGAATGGATTGATTTTGTTATGATTCAGCAGGATTCAGAAGAGATTCGCAGATGGCAATTCGGTTAACTAATATCATCGAGCTTCTTTGTGTATCCAGCCTTTCTCAAGTGGTTCCAAACTGTTTTTTGTGCAATGTCTGGCTTCTGGAGCTCATGATGCTCAGACTCGAGGATTTCTATTATTATTCACTTTACTTTTATTCATCCTTGACATGCGTTCAAACCCTACTGACTGAAGTGATAAACACCTTTTCCTTTGTCTTTTTTAGTACAAAATATCAGCTTCTAATGCCATCTAGCTTAATCCAATCGTCCTCATAGACCGCGAGATACTATAGACCACTAAATCTATTTATTGTAAATTGGATTACTTTTTACTAGACCTAGTATTTTGTTGTGCTTTAGCACTGAAAGTGACTGGAGCAGTGCCAGAATAGAAAAGAATACTGTGACTATATAAACCCATGGGCCCATACGATCCCTGAAGCTTTAATCGCGCCTGTAGACAGTCGAGCTTGGCTTTCGCTCATTTTCCACACTCCTTTACTGTTATTTTCTCCATGTCTTATCAATAAGAGAATAGTCTTTTCACAAATATAGTTCATTAAAAATTTTATTTACATTTTATTCAACTATACATAACCTAAAAATAAAATTATTATAAGCAAATTGCTGCAAATTATTAAAAATACTGCATGCGTAGAAAAAATTATTAAGTAATTAAATAAAAATTGCCCTAAATTCATAAAATTTTTATTTTTCATTTCTCTGCGACTGCTCCAATCGACGCGCCACCAAATTAACCACTTCCACCTTTAATTTATCCTGTTCTCTCTCATCAAGTTTAACCATAAACGATTCGATGAATCTATAGAATGCCTCATTTTTAGACTCTTTAAATACATTTGCATTAATTAATTGATTTAAATTGCCAATATTTTCCCTTAAACCGTTAATTTGATTTGTTAAATCCGTCGCCAGCGGCTTAGGCTGTGACAGCGACGACTGTGCTTGTGATTGTGATTGCGTTGGGCGTTGTACTTTCGCAACGCGTTGACGTTTAGCTGCTTGTGAGGTGCTCGCTTGCGAAGTGTTGGCGCGAAAATCTACTTCAACTTCCTCCGCTTCAGCTTCAGCTTCGCCGGGGTCTTCTGCTTCGCTTGCCTCCGACAAGTGTTCGTGCTTTGTGCTCGAAATAGTTTCAGCATGTATATCTTCATTTTCAAAAGCTTCATCATGTTCTTTTTCTACAATGAAAATATCCTCAACCGCATAATTGTTCATATCGGTGGCTTCATTTTTAGGTTCCTTCTCGTCTTCAACCTCGAACAAATCCTCAATTGAATAGTTATCCATTGTGGTTTCCATGAAATAGTCATCCCTGAGGAGTGTATTGGTGCTGATGATGGGAAGAAAGGTGTTTGGTTAGTGGGAAGCTTCATATATTTTCATGGTTTGAGTTAAGTGAAAGTGTTTTTAAAGAAACTTTTTCCTGTTTTATTCATTTATTTTAATTTTAATTATTAATTTTTATTACTTTAATAATTATTAATTTATTTATTTAATATTATTTTAATTATTTTTTATTCAATATTTTATTTTTTTTCTTCCCAAACAATTTTTTTAATACCTCTATTTTGTTGTTTCTTTTTTATTTTAACACTTTATTTATTTATTTTTATTCTCAATTATTTTTCTTTTTTTAATTTAATTTATTTTATTTTTTATTTCATTTAATTCTTCAATTAATTTTTTTTTAATATAATTTTTCTAATTTTAATATTTTAATTTTAGTTAAATACTTTATTTATATTTAACTTTTTTTGTTAGTTCGTTTTTTATACCTTTTGAACTTTTCTTTATTAACTTTATTTAATTTTTTTGCCACCTTTTTATTTATTTTTATTATTTTATATTTTTCAAAGTTTATTTTTATGCTTAAATTTATGCTAATTTTAGAATTAATTTTATAAACTGTATTATTAACTTAATTGTTTTATAGTTTTTTTAAGTTTTATATATTTTTATATATCATTTTCTTTTAAGTTTCATATATTTTTATATATAATTTTTTGTTTGCTTTTTTTAATATTTTATATGTATATAATTTTTTTGTTTGTTTTATTTTAGTTTTTTTTTAATCTGTTTAGTTTTTTCATATAATTTTATTCTTTGCTAATATTTTTACTTTGCAATATTTTAGTTTAATTTCTTCTATTATTTTCTTTTTATTTATTTATTTTTATTATTAATTTATTATTTTTATCTCTTATTTTCTATTTTTTTCTTTATAAGAATTACTCGTTTATCACTTTTATCTTAATTTTGTATATTTTTTATTATAGATTTTTTTTATTGTTGCTTTTTTTAATTTTATCTCTTTTACTCTGTTTTGTTTTTGTTTTTAATAATTACCGTTCTTAAATTTTTACTTTATCTTTAACTTCTTTTTAATATTGCTTTTTTTTAACTTATATGTTGAAGTCTCATTTCTTTCAATTTTTGCTTTTTAAACAACTCTTCTAATATATTTTATTTAATTGTTTACTATTTTTATTTATTTTTTTTTATTTGTTTAAGTTTTTTCTTATTTATTGTATTCTTTTATTTTTAGTTAAATTTTTTATTGTTTTATATCTGTTTTTTTATATAATATATAATTTTTTTTTTATTTGCATTAGGTGTTTTTTATTTTATTATTATTTTTTTATTTTGATTTTCTTCTTTACTTGTTTTACTTTTTATTTCGCTTTAATATTTATTTAATTTTTTTTTATCTTGTTTTTTATATATTTTATGTTTATTTATTAATTTTTTTATCTTTTATATCAATATTTTTTACCTTCCTTATTCTTCTTCATTTAATTTATTTCTCTTAAATAATTAGTTAAGTCCTTAAATTTTAATTCTTTTTATTTGTATTCCATATTTTTATTTAATAATTTATTTTCTTATTATTGTTTATTTATTATTATTATTTTTTATTTATTATTATTATTTTTTATTTATTATTAATATTTTATATTTATTATTATTTTTTTTATTTATTTTTATTATTTTTTTATTTATTATTATTATTTTTTTTTAATTTCCTTCGTATTTTTTTTTATTTTATATATTTTATGTTTATTTATTTTCTTTATTTTTATTTAATATTTTATTTTATTTTTTTATTATTTCTTTATTTTAATTTCCTTCTTTACTTGTTTTATTTCTTATTTCCCTTAAATATTTATTTTAATTTGTTTTATATCTTGTTTTTCATATATTTTATGTTTATATATTTTCTTTATTTTTAGTTAATATTTTTTTCTTATTTTTTATTATATTTTAATATTTTTTTACCTTCCTTATTCTTCTTCTTTTAAGTTATTTCTTTTAAATAATTAGTTAATTCTTTAAACTTTCATTCTTTTTATTTGTATTCTTTATTTTTATTTAATAATTTACTTTATTATTTTTTTTAATTATTATTATTACTTTTTTATTTTAACTTCTTTAGTAGTTTTGTTATTATTTATTTCTCTTAAATAATTAATTTGTTTTTTAAATTTTAATTTTTTTATTTTTATTCGTTACTGTTTTAATTTAAGTTTTTGTTTCGCTTTTCTTTTCACTTTATTTTATTGTTGATTTTTTTTATTTTAATTTTTGTTTACATTTTTTTCTTATATTATTTAAATTTCTTTTTGTTTTTTTTTTATTTTCTTCTAATTATTTTAATTTTTTATATATTTTTATATTTTTTTTTTATATAAATATTTTTTTATTGTCTATTTAATAACTTTTTTCTTTGCTACCTACCCTCTTTTCTTGACGAATTTTTTCATAAACGACATTGCCGCCATATACATCCATGTCGGCCGATCACTCTCCGTATCATTCATTTCTCTAACATAACGATCTCGTAAACTCTTCCAACGACTGCGACAATGTGATACTGCGTAAATGCATGTGTGTACGAGTATAAGTCAAGAAAGTATTAAATAGAATTGTAACTTTGGTGCACATCACACGCATTACCTGGCCTCTTTGTAGCAAGCGACACCGATTTCCACGCCATTTCGGTTATGGCTTTATTGCGATAACCCGAGTGTCCCTTATCATATATACAGGGATAACGTTTCATTGCGGCTATTAAAAGATCTTCAAACATTTTCACAACACTTTGTGCTAAGCGTTTCTATAATTTCTAACACTTTTATTAACTTTTGAACGCTTGAAATGAACAACTTTTTTAATTTTCCCAAACTCAAGCGTGCCTCGTGCTTCGTTTAAACGTCAGTGCGTTTGCTGTGTGTGTGTGTTTGCTTACTTGCTGGCTTGCTTGCTTGCTTGCTGCCAAACTCATATGGTTTTGACAGCCATTTTTCGGCTGACAATTGCTTGCTTCAGCTTGCTTTGACGATGCGCTAAACAAGCTAGCGTATTCGTTCTAACCACAGCGACGCGGCGCATTTGGTGTGTGTACTTTGGAAAACTAGCGCGCTTTATCGTGCGCGCACAAACGCTGACAAAATGTGATGTGCCATGCTTGCGCTTTGGTGGCGCTGTGTGCGCTGTTAAACGAACGTTGATATATTTCATAAGCGCGCCATCTAACATTCGTATGTATGTACATATATATATGAATATATGAATTAAAATACGTACGTATTTGGCTTGCATGATGGCAAAGCAGCAAAGCGTAACGGCGACTAATTTCTGTTTGGAAGCGAAGACTACAACGTACGCGCTCAGTACAAAGTATTCGGAGAAGCGCGTTGTGTGTGTTGTTTGAGTTAGAGTATTTGCCTTGCATATTTACTTTTGCCAACGTTCGGCGCACAAACTCATACCTAAAAAGTTTATAAATCTCTGCGCGCCTTCTACCGCCGTCTCCACACCCTCTTCGGCAGTCCACTGTCAGGTTTGTCAGTTGGCGCGCATTTGTTGTTATGCTCTCGTTTTCTATTTTGTTTGTTTTCATTGGGTTTTTTGTTTTTCTACTCTGTCTTCTTCTTCTTCTTCACGTATTTTGCTTTTTGTTTTTACTCACACACCAGAGTTTAATGACATTTTGCTTTAGATTTGTTATTGCTTCCTGCTACACCTACTGAGTGTACGATGGCGCTCAGTTCGTCGCTGTTGCTGTTGCTGCTGCTTCTTCGTCTTCTTCCCGTTGTGAGTTTTGTTTATATCTTGCCTGTCGGGAAGTCTGTATGGCGGATGACGTAGCGCACTTGCTGGCGAATACTTGTTTGTGGGCATTTGTATATACATACATACATAAATATGTATGTATATGCAAGCGTGGAAAGTTCGTACGTATTTATTGCTTTACGGTTTATTTTTATAACTAACTGGCTTCAATTTAAAAATAATGCCAATAGCACTTGGCACTTTTCACGTTCGTTTTTTCTTTTTATTTCTTTTATTTTATTTTCTTTTTTTTTTTTTGCTAAATAATACATTTCTTAATAATTCCTGTTGAGCGTTCATTTTTCTTATGTTTCTTCCTGGTTGTCGCTCTCTGTGTCATTGTCCTACTACTCGAGCACTCAAGCTTCCGCCTCGCTACCGCCAACCAACTGTTCGCCTCTCTCTCTGTCTCTCTCTCTGTAACTCCCTGTGGTGGTAATGTCAAGTTATTTTGTTTTGTTGTATTTTCCATGCGTTTTTTTGACAGCTGTGCGTTGACAAATATGCCAAATCGTTGCTAATTACCGTTAAAGTTTGTCATGTTTCATAGAATTGAACTTCTCTCGTGCGAAAATTACGTAATGACGCTTCACTTGGCAAATAACAATTTAATTGAGTACGATCAATTTGAATTGTAAAACTCAGAAGTGGAATTGGATATGATTTTGCAGATAAAAATTGCATTTAGTGAATAGTGTGGAGATTAAGGTACTGGTTATACACGAAATGAGTGATTTTTTCATCTCTTTTCCTTCACAGAGTTGACTACGTTTGCGTTTTCGTTGAGTTTCTACTGTCCTGAGCGGAAAACTAGTACCACGTGGAGATAGTTCAAGCAACAGTGGCTTCCAGGGAACGAGTAAAGTGATTGTTATGTTTGAAATTGCGGTCAGTTGAGCTCTTGCCAGCTCGATTTGGAGTTACATTGAAACCAGTTACAGGACTCAAAGCCCAACAGAAATTTCGATACGTCTCAAGCCCTGTTAAGATGTGTCAACTCTATACTACCAAAAGGCATTATGATGTTTAAAATTGCTTGGATCTGTAGCGCTCTGTACACCGTAAGATTAAATCGATGACGGCGACAGGCTAGGTTAGGTTATGTTGAGCTGATCGACTTTTTAGATAGTCTCACCAAAAAAAAAACTCTGTAACCCTTCTTGTTGTATCTCCAATTTGAAGGACATTCCAGCTTTCTCTGTAAATTGAAACAGTGCTTTATCCACTGCTGTCTGAAGATTCAACGCATATCCACCACGAGATCAACCTTTGTTTGTAGCACGCGGCACTGATAGGTTACGTACTAACCCTAAATATTTTATTTATGTATATATATGTTGTCTTCAAACAGTCCTTTTTGGAAGGCACTTTGCTAACATCTGACCTTTTTGTGGGTTGAAGAAACGTGGTAATCTCCGCGTAACATATTTCACTTTCCCAAAGAGACTGATAAGCCCATGTCTACATCCTGCTTAGAGAGTACTTCTCCTATAGTCAGTTCATCAGCTTTTTTTCGTATTGGAAGTGTTATGGCTGTACTATGCATTTATCTCTTGAGTAATACATAATCTACTAAAGATTTTCCCAGTTCGGTTTCAATTGCAGGTATGGCATGTGATTAGTACACCACTTGGAGTAGAGGTCTTTCTGTATTCCTCAACTTCCAGCAGCGAGCACTGCTTCATATGCCTCCCAACTACGTTGAGGATTTTCACACATTCGGACGACTTAACTAAGTCAGAGAAGGCGCTGTCTTCTTATTTGCTTAATTATCTTAATCTCATGAAGCATTCGCTGTTACCAAAGCGGCCGGGAGCATAAATAATCTGTAAACACTTTCGCGCGTAAACTCCTAAGTCCGACTCATCAGATGTTGTCATCGTTTAAGCCTCATTTCGACGTATGCATGAAGTAGAACGGGAATGATAGGCGACTCGTAGAGCTTAGTTTTTTGGTAGAAGTCCACGCAGGAAAAGATCTGAAATCATTAGTTACATAAAACGGCTCCAGTCCATAATAAATATTTGGCTAAAGTGGGTTTAAAAGTACAATTATCGCCAATCTTTGTCCTTAGACATGAACTCCCGGAAACCGGCTGTTCTTCAGAGTTGCCAGCTGAATAGGCGGGAAGTGCCTTAATTTGAAAAAGTCCATACAGAACCGGTCTCCCAAGATATTCGGAATCCAACAATAATAATTGAATACTGCATTGAACATAGTTTGGAGCTGGGCTCGAAACCGTATTCAGCCAGAGCTTTTAGATAATGTCTGGTATCCAATTGGCATCTACAGCGACATAATTGAGTTAATCCCTGTGTCTCCTCAAAGTTATGGATGTGAGAATTTACTCACAACAAGGCAAGCCTGTCCATGGAGGCGACTAAAATGCAACACTTTCCATGATAGTTGAATTTTTATACCAGAATGAATCGAATTTCAATAGACCAAAAACTGACCACAATCTAATTCTCCGAGGCCATCTAAAGAGAGGTCCAGGAAACGTGCTGCTTCGACGGGATCGGATCAGAGAGAGAGAGCGGGTTAGATGTATCGGCTTAAGAGGGCATGTGAAGAGGTGGTTAGTGTCTTGCGAAGATTCTCCACATGCAGGGCATACGTTGGGTATGTTGAGGTCGAGTCTGGATTGGTAAGAGTTTAACCTGCTACAATCTCCAGACCAAAGTTGTGCCAACGTCACGCGGGTCTCTTGAGGCAGCTCGAGCTTGTTGGCTGCGATAGGTGGTGGTTTTTCTCCAAGTGCGCCATTCACGGTAAGGGCGTCTTTAAAGGTGTTGACTGACTTCTGGTGAATGGCGTTCAGTGTCTGTCTGTACGCCGTCCTGTGCAGCTGGATGGTATTCTGCAAGTCTAGTACTCTCTTTCTGATGTGCCTATGTGGAGGTTCAGCTTTTATAAGGTGCCTATTTGGATGCTCGTTTTGCAGCCCCGTTTAGCTCTTGTGTCTGCCGACTACGCTACATTCTTTCTCCGCTTCTTCAGGGGAGCCGTCCTGCCAGTGAGTAAAGCCGAATAATTTTCCTAACTCCTTCACTGAGCCTTCATTGCTAGTTTGGACCCTGATCGCTCTTCGTTTCGCTGCTAATTTCATTGCTTTGTTCTTTTTTGCCTTCAAATCTTCCCATATCATGTATTTCGTGATTTCTTCCATTAACGAAAATGATCCAATCTCTATGGAGTGTAATTTTTTTTTATTCAGAAACCGAGTTTCTGGTTACTTGACACCATTATTTTAAGCACTCTTAGCATTTTCTAGTTGTTTATTGTATGAAATTTACCGTTATTTTTGCATTTAAGCATTTAAAACTCGCTGTTAAAGGAAGTAAATTCGCCAAAAATGACTCCATATTGGCAGTACGCACATAACTCACATGCACGCACATGTAAGTACATATGTACATATGATTTCCCACTACTCAGCCCTGCCGGCCGTTGCTTTGCTTATGTATATGTACGAGTACGTATGCCTTTTCGGTTTATTTTGTTTACTCGTCACTTCGTCGTTATGCGAGCACACTCGTATATACAATCGTTCGTTCGCTCGTTTTTGCTATCGAATGTGTGTTAGCCGCGGTCATTCACCGTACCGGCGTGCTTTCTTTGTACGTTCAACGCTTTTTCAATACATACCCACATACGTACAAATCTACATAAATATACTGGTCTACGCACCACAAAGTGGGCCCTTTCCACTTTGGCGTCCATTACTATGCTCGTTTTCGTTTTACACTGTTACGGCCTTTACTACCGTTGTTCACTCGCTGGCTCGCTAGTTCGCTCGCTCGCTTGTTAGCTTTTAGTGCTTCCTTCTTGTTCTTCTTCACTTCACTTCTACCAACACTTGCAGCGAACACTTAACGCTCTGTGTTGTTTTGTGCGTATGCGTAATAAATTTGCTTGTTCGTTGTTGACTCGCTCTCTCACATGCTCGCTCGCGTGCTCTGTGGGTGGCTCTGTGATGAGACGGTCGGTGGAAAGCAATAACGAACAGCGCTTTTATAAGTGGCTCCCTGAGCAGTTGTTTCTGAGTATTTGTTGTTGTTGTTGGATCATCTGTTTTTGGTGCTCTACCTGCTGCCCACAACCAGCAGTTTGCCGCCCTTTAAGGGCGTCGAAGTGCTTGGCATGCCGCGTTTATACTACTTAATTTATATATACCCGGAGATTAAATTACATCAGCACCGTCTGTTTGTAGTTATTTCGGGAAAATATTGCTGCTAAAGTGAATTAGAAATAGCTTGATGGACGGACTCTCTTGAAATGTTCGATGGTTCGCCAATTTATTAGCGGATATTGAATCAATTTAATGGGGGTGATAAGGGCAACTCACAGAGTTCATTGATATACTTTTAGGTTAGTGAACACTCTGTTGACCATCGCAATCCTGTAATGGCAAGTGGCGATGGAAACGCCTCTCACGACAACCAGTTTATCCGGCCACGGGCTGTCACCCTTTCAGCGACCTAACCAAGTTTAGGTCAACAGGTAAGCTCACTCTAAATACATCAACGGGGCAACATCTCACAGCTAGGTTGCTACAGATCCTTCTCAACAGCGCTGGTGTCGAACCAAATCCTGGTCCGGCATACTACTTCTGCTGCGTGTGCCATAAACGACTCCACCACTTGTTCATTTCGATTTAATGCAACGAGTGCAGTGGTTGGAGTCATCTTAAGTCCTGCCCAAACCTTAAGACACATAGGCAGTGGTACATGCGATTCATGGCCCAATGCTGAACTGCGCCCCAAACCTTCTGCACCCCTACTCACCCCCAGACCTCTACGATCTCACGAAGCTCCCATCGACTCTCCCCCGCGTGACTCCTATTCAGCTGTGGTCCAGGAGATAAAGGTGAACAGCCGTTCAGATCTCTTGAATCGTGCCGGATTCAGTAACATTCGCAAGAATCGTGAGCGAGACCATAGTGGAGGCCTGGTGTGTCGGTGTCTACACAACACCGAGCAGTAACGTGCAGATATTGCCCTAGAATGTCAGGGTATAACTATCCGGTCGAGCGAGGTCGAGCTCCAAATAATTAATATATACATCCCTCCAGCTACTTGTGGCCAAGTTGGATATCGTCCTGATATAAGTGTGTTACTCAAGCGAACTGTCAAGTGATCGTAAAGGAATGGAGCTGGAAGAACAGATAGACATTTCGATATTTTTCACCATGAAAATATGGGAAATCGTCACAGCTCGTAAGACCTAACAATTGCGAGTGCTGGATTGATAAAGAGCTTGGCGACCTGGCGACCTAAGCTGACTAGTCTCGATTGACGGACCTTCCGGCTGCGTTTCATTTGACCACTGGTCCGGATTCACGGAATTCAGTGAAAACGCCTGTAGGCCTCTCCTCGCTCCAACCGAAGTCACCTCCGGCGAAGCATAGTTTCCGAGAAGGTCACAGCACCCTAATTGCACTTCACGCCAAAAACACCCAAATAGTCCAAAGTTCTTTTGACATCGCCAGTCTTTCAGTGCCACAATCGGACTTTGAGAACTCCTCATTACCGCCATGGCTGAAAAGGTGGACCATGAGCCACCTGACTGGTCCACAATCATCGGTGGAGTTTTGAGATCAAACATCCAAGCCAAGAAAGATTACATACGTGGTTTCGCAGGGTGGTGTTCTCTACCCATTGCTGTTTAACGTCTATATCTCGAAGCTCTCTCTTCCAGCAGAAGGAGTTTCATTGGTCGCATGTGCCGCTGTTTGCTCAATATTGTCGTCAGGGCAGGTTATTGATGATTTATGTTGGAGAGGAAACTGCCATCTCGCAGACCTTTCCGATTTCTTCAGTGCTCGACAATTACAACTTACAAATTCTTGGCCACCGAGAGGGGCACTCCAACATACACTATCGAGAAATGGAGACACCATCCAGACACATCAAGAAGAGACAACTTGACTACAAGAACTCCATTCAGAACCACGTCCAAGTACCGGTAGATAGGAGGACGACTTGCCGACAGGCTTTAAACGCCATTCACCGAGCATTCGTTAACATCTTCTTGAACTCTCTTCCAGTGAACGACGTTTGCGGAGTCAAACCACTGCCATTGAAGAGGAATAGTTCGAGCTGCCTAGAGAGTCCATCGTCATACTTCCACAATTAAGGTGTGGATAGTGCAGTCGACTGAATTCCTACCTATCTAGACTTGCCCCCGACATATTTATCCGACTTATGCCCCTCATGCAATGAGACTCCACACGACACTAGCCACCTCTTTGCAAGGCCCTTAAAACCTACTCATCTTACCCACCCTTTCACTCTGGTCCGAACCCGTCAAAACAGATCATTTATGACCTGTTAGATGACCTCGATGACGCAGACTAATCCTGCCTACTCCTAAACGGGGTTAGACTAGTGGCGACGACAACAACAACAACACAAAGACGAAAAACGAAACGGCAAGTCACCTTTCATCTGGTGTCTAACACCATTGCGACACTTAATTTCACCAGGGAAGTGGTTCAGGGCATTGTTGGGAAGGCAAAAGCCTACATGTCCATCGGCAACTAAGCCTTCTTAGGTAGTAGAAGTCCCCGCTATGCTCTTTAATCTATATCTAATAATACTCCACATTTGAAATCAGGGTAGAGTGGTCTTTGACTGCTGAAAGAAGGGAAACTAACCAACTAAAGAGAGTCATATCGACCAATATCCTTCCTCTAGGGAGTAGTGAGGAATCCGTCAAGACTTTTATTAAGTTTTTCCCCTGAATGACGTCATCGAAAACTAGCTATAGGAAACAAAGAGTTTGAGATACCTCATGAGAACCGGACACGTGCATAATTATAACCTGGATATAGTAGTAGACTCAACTCTTACTCAACGAGACGCGATATCAAACTAAAAGAGTTCATTGACCTCGGTTAAACTTGACCTTTGCTGAGAGAAAAAACGAAAGAAATCAAAAAATAAAAACGCTAAATATGGAAACTCAGCAATCTTTGGAGAATGTGAGTTAAAAAAAAAAACTCACCGTGAGATCATGCGTGAAAGCTGCCACGGCTTAGTGAGCCAACTTAGGAATTTAGCGAAAATGGGCAAACATAAAAGTAATGACCCTTAGCTATAATTAGTATTTTAACTTTAAAATTTCATTAATAATACATTAATAACAAAAAAAAAGAAAAACAACAACAACACTGAGTAGATTTTGAAAGGTGTTTACCGTAAAAAGTATGAGGAGCATTGAGTAGAAGACAAGTTAGCAAACAGCTGTAGAATTTCTCTTTTTGTTAACTGAAAGCGGTATTATATGTACACATAGTTATGTAGAAACGTGTGTGTGTGTGTGTGATTTTGGAATTTCCCTTTAAAATCTTAGCAACAATTATTTCTTTGCCCTACCTCAGTGTGGCCTGTAGGCGCATTGCAATAAATCCACGAAAAATGTAAACAATAATAGAAATAGTTGACTTAGCTTTTGACTTTTGCCACAAACAAATGTACATACATACACGTATGTACAAGACATTAGCCACACCTCGATGGCATGCGGTGTGTGAGACTGCCAAAGACTCTTGCCCTTTGACGCAGAGACAGGAATTTATGGCATTTAATTGGTTCCCTGAGATGAAGAACAAAAAAAAAGCGTTTTCTACAGAAAAAGAGTGAACTCAAAAATTCGAGATTTAAGCTCTTAGTCTCTAGGACAATTTCTCAGCTGTGATCTGTTGAATGCTTCTCTATGGAGTAAAATCCACGACATGCAGTGAGAAAAAAAATTAATAAATATAAATAATAAATTCAAATAATTTTTTCATTTCAAAATCCCTTTAAACTGAGTCAGCATACAGTACGTCCAAGAAATATATATGTATATACTATACGTGTATATGCCATATTTATGTGTCAATTCTTGGTGATGACATATCCATTGAAATGTTTACTCACTCATAATGCCTCTACCATATCAGCAGGAAGACAAAGAAAGTCTGCAAGAATTACTTTATTACATGTACATATGTATGTACGTGTATATAAGTACATTTTTATTAATATTTACAGTAATATTTGTTAAATTTTTGAGTGTGAAAAGTGCAAAGAAACAGATGTAAATGACAATGCATTTTGGCAGCTGTCATAATTGTTTATGGTATTTTGTGTTGCACACGCGCGTACATACATATATGCAGATATATTAAAAATTTTATTCAATTTCTTTTTTGACGTTAAATACCTACCAACAACGACTTACAAAGGTTTGAATTTTTACTATATTTTACATTTTAATTTATTTATTTATTTATTTATTTATTTATAGCTGATAGAAAAGTTTATATAAAAACTTAACCTAACAGGAGAGATAGCTTTAGTTGCTGGGGCCTTACGCTATACTTGTGTTTAGAAATAATTTATTTTACTTTATTGTTAATTTTTTTATTATAATTTAAATTCATTAATAAATTTTTTTTTTAATTTTTATTAATATTAGTAATTTTAAAATAATTAAATTATTAATTTCATTGCTTCATTAATATTAGAAATTTTTATTTAATTTAGTCACATTTTCTTTTCAATTATTTAATTTTCTTTGAATTAATACCTTATTGCTTTCATTTGTTGTATTTTTATTTATAATTAAATTTAAATTTGTTCTATTTAATTTTTTATTTCTTCATCCTATTTAAATTTAATTTTTTCTCTTTAATTATTTTTTCATAAGTTATTAATATCTTATTTCATTTAACTTTTTTAATTTAATTTCATTTTATTTATTTTGTTGTATTTATTTTACTATAGCACACTATATTTTAATTTATTTTATTATAACTTATTTTAAATTATTTAATTTATTTTAATTTTTTATTTACATTTAAATTAATTTCATTTAATAAAATTTAATTTAATTTAATATAATTTGATTTAATTAAACTTAATTTAACTTCAACTATTTTTTTTTATTTTATATTATTTATTTTATTTCATTTTTCTATTTATTTTATTTCATTTTTCTATTTATTTTATTATATTTCATTTCAAATCATATAAACTTATTTTATTCTGCTTAATTATATTTTCTTTAATTTTACTTTCTTTATTTTCTATTTCATTCTTTTATATGATTTTTTAATATAATTTAAGTTTATTTTATTTTATTTTTATTTATTTTATTTTATATTCTTTTATTTTGTTTTAATTTGATTTAATTTATTTTGTTTT
Organism: Ceratitis rosa; assembly: GCA_037013455.1. NCBI lineage: Eukaryota > Metazoa > Arthropoda > Insecta > Diptera > Tephritidae > Ceratitis > Ceratitis rosa. Next base: position 10,953,006 of record JAWMAG010000065.1, read on the forward strand.
ATTTATTTTATTTATTTTTTAAATTTTTTTTATTATAAATATTTCATTTCAAATCATATTAATTCATTGTATTTTATTTTTTATTGTTTTACATTATTTTTTTTTACTTAATTTTATTGTATTTTATTTTGTTTTATTTTATTTTTTATTTTATTTTTTATTTTATTTTGTATTTTATTTTACTTTGGTTTTTTTTAATTTAATTTAATTTTATTTTATTTTTTTATTTTTTTCTTTATTTAATTTTATCTTATATTTTATTTTATTTTATTTGATTTGACTTTATTTTATTTTAGTTTACTTTATTTTATTTTATTTTATTTTATTTTGTTTATTTTTTTAATTTATTTTATTTTATTTTACTTTACTTTATTTTACTTTTTTATTTTATTCTACTTTATTTTATTTTATTTTAATTGATTTCTTTTTTGTATTATTTGATTTTATTTTATTTCAATTAATTTTATTTTATTTTATTTAAGCTTATCTTATCTTATTTTGCTTTATTTTTATATATTTTTTATTTTATTTTTATATATTTAATTATATTTCATTTTAAATCATACTTATTTATTTTATTTGATTTTTCTTTATTTGATTTTATTTTTAAATTTCCCTCAATATTATTTTAAGGAAACAAAAAACTTAGTGTGGAATATGTGTTTTTAGGAAAGGTTTACACTGCTGTTATAGAATTTAAATATTTTTCTTATTATTTTTCATCAAAAATTTATTTAGTATAATTTTTATTATTTTTTTAAAAAATTGTGAATTTATTTAAAATAATTTTTAATTTTATTTTTAGTTTGCTGATTTTCTACTATTTTTTAAGGGATTTTTTTTCCACACTTATTACATACAGACGTACATTATAGTCCTCTCATTAGTGTATGCATGCAATACACTTGCAACCGTCATTCAATTGACAATTTCCTCCATCATAATATATTATAAAAAGTCATAATGACAACAACAACACCAACAACAAAACTTAAAATCAGCTCTCTGTGGTGAGAGTTTCGCTACAAAGGAAAAAAAAATTATTAAATTTTGGTATGAACAATTAATGCAACCAATATTCAAGTGGAAACCTTCAAAACGAGTTTCAATGTCACGGCAAAAATTATGTGCAAGTACGTGTGTATGTACATACATATGTATTGTAATGTATTACAGCAACCCCCGAAAATTGACATTTTAACAATGAAAATGAAAAATGCCAACGCACCCTACAGAAGACATACAGACATTAATTCAACTTAGCATATAATGACACATACATGTACATATTTACTATTTGCGTAGAGGGTGGCTGTGCGCGCCCGAAGATATTACAACCCTCAGGAACCATTTTTTTTTTTCAAATCAAAAACGTTACCTTCAACTAACGGTAATTTATTTGTGTATACAAAGCTTCAATGTCTTTGTCGTTTTATACGCATGTTCAACATGAAGTAAGGAAAGTTTACCAAAAATAGCCAAACACCGTCAAGGAGTGTGGTAGGAGTGTTTTCGTGCGATCAAACCTTTTTTTTTGGGGAGAAAGAATTTTAATTCTTAGTTAAAATGTATACATTAAAATGACACATACTTTATAACTGTTATTTTATCTTTTATTGATATTTTATTTTTCAATTTTAAGTCTTTAAATCTTTCTCTCTTCTCAACCTATTTCATTTCATATAAATTTCAGTTTATTTTTAATTTCTTATCTTCATGTTGTTTGACTGTTTAAGCTTACATTCCTTTTTTTTGTCCTTTGTACACATTTCCTCTTCTGCTTTCATTACATCCAGCATGCCTTTCTTTTCTTCACACTATTCAACGCTTTCAATTCTTTTTCTTTCTCTGTGGGTTTTCATTTTTTCTTTCCATTTCATACTTCTTAATTTCGTAATGTGATTTTTTTTTAAATCCAAACTTGTTTAATCTCAACTTACAATCTCAAATGTTTTTTTCTTGTCGCTTGCTTACACCAAGGCAACAATATTATCAACTGTACTTTTTTGGTTGAATAAAAACTAATAAGCTGATATAACATAAGATATAAATAAAGTTTGATAAAAATGAAGTAAAGCAAAACAAATTATTAAATAAAATAAAATTATACAAAATAAAATAAAATAATGCAAAATAAAATAAAATAAAATATATTAAATTGAAATAAAATGAAAAAAATAAAATAAATTACTTAAAATAAAATAACATAAAATTAAAAAAAATAAAGTAAAATAAAATAAAATAAATAAAATAAAATAACTTAATACAAAATTAAATAAAATAATATTAATTAAAATGAAATAAAATAAAATTAATTAAATAAAATTAAATGAAACGAAATGAAATGAAACTAATTAAAATAAATTAAAATAAAATTAAAGGAAAAAAATAAAGAAGTCAACTCCACTAACATGTAACCAACTTTTCAAAATCCACCCACATCAACAGCTAAATTTTTTTCAAATAATAAATATCTATATATTTTTTCATAGCTACATATTTACATACATAATTTCGGCATTTCACACGACAATGACCTTTAACGGAAATCAGCATGCAAATATATACATACACTTACAAACATATATATTTATTTGTATTAACTCATCATAGGCAATTTCGTTTAAGTTATATTTGCAAAACACATTAGCAATACCAAATGCAACAAAGATGAGGCAACAATAAAACACGAAAAGGTTACTGTATGTACAGGGCTACCCCATTAGTGGTTTCGAAATAAGAAAAATTGGTATTAAATTATTTTTTATATATATATTTTTTCACGAAACTCCTTTTTTATGTAAATTTTACCAATTTCCTGAGTAGTTGGACGTTTATGTGAACCATATTCTCCACTTTAAACACGAATCGTGGTCACGTTTTAACAATTTTAATGGCTTGTACAGTTGTTGAGCGATCCATTTTCATAAATGCTTGACTTCTAACAAAAACAAAACATATTTGGTTTGCCAGCTAAGTTTGGCAAATGTACTTTTGAAACCACGAAACGGTTAACCCTTTATAATTTGGCACTTAACCGCTGGGAATATTTCCAGAGGACATTCAACTTGTGTTCGATATTAGAATGAGAAGGAAGTTTTTGGGGATAGAAATAGGAAATTATGAAATATTGTTAAGCGGAAATGATAAGTAATTTATCTGAAAAAATTTGTAATTTGAAAGCAATTAATTAATAATAGTAAACTAAAATAAAATAAAATTAAGTTATAAAGGAAAAATAAAATAAAATAAACAAAAATTAAATTAAATTAAATAAAACAAATTAAATAAAATTAAATTAAATAATACAAATTAAATAAAATAAAATTAATTAAATAAATTAAATAAATAAAATTAAAAAAAAAAATAAAATAAAATAAAAGGAAACACAACTGAATGAAGTATTTTAAAATTAAATTATGCCAAATAAAAAAAATTAAATCAAGGATTTATTCATAAAGTAAACAAAACTCAAATTTCTTATTGCTTATTTTTTTTTTGAATTTTAAATAGATTGCAAATAAAATGCATTTATAGAAAAAAAAATTCTTATGAAAGTAAATAATATTACCGTAAAATATACATATGAATTTTAGTACATATAAAATCTTGCCTAACTCCAATCTGTCATTGTATTTGTACAAATGATGAATTCTAAAATATTTGTCACTTCAGACAAAGGATGATACACCTACGAGCATGCCAGTATTTACGCACATACATATCTACGTATGCTAAAATTAGATCATGAGTAAACTTGTAATGAGATAAGGATGACTAACAGTGAATTACAGATTAACAAATACTAAGAAAATACAATAATATAATAAGAAGTATTAAAAATATTATAATTAAAATTTCTAAGTGAATTTAATTGGAAAAAAATGTGTAAAAATATATAAAAAATATTAATAAAATACGGAAATAAATATAATGGTGCATATGTATGTGTTTATATATATATGTAAATAAAGCACAGTGTATAAATTAAAAATTAAAAAAAAATGTAAAATCAATTGTGTAAATTTTTTTTAATTCTATTACAACTGTAAATGTGAAAAAAAATTATTTATTTTAATTTTATAGAAATTATCGTTATCATTACAATGATTTCTTATTTGAACAAAAATTTTTTTCACGTAATTTGCTAATTGATTTTTAGAAAAATACAACAAATAAAAAAAAATAAAATAAGTACAAATAAAAATAATGAGTTAACGTATTTTAATTTTTGTGATAAAATTAAAGAAAATAATAATTTATTCATTTATTTTTTTCCAATATTTCGAACTTTTTATTTGTTTTTTTTTTTTTTAATTAAAAACAGTTTAAAAATAATAAAAAAAAAGTTAAGAACATTGTCAAGAGTAAATTGTCAATAAAAAATTAAACTTTTATATATTTTTTTTTAATTTTCAGTTTTTTTAGTTTTCTTGAGCCTTAATTTAGTAAAAAAAAATATTATTAATAATATAAATTAGTTTTATAACTTATTTAAGAATAATAAAAAATATTGATGAGTGCATAAGTTCGTGCCCGATTTCAAGTGCAAACTAAAATTGAAATTTTTTGAAGAAAGCGCTTTTATTAATCAATTATGTATTCGCCATCATGTTCGGCAATCCACTCCCAACGTTCAGCCAATTTACGGATGCCTGATTCATAGAAATCGCGCGGTGTCTCGTTGAAAAAGGTGTCAAGGTGGTTTTTGACGTCTTCCACATTTTTAAATTTTTTTCCATTCAAATTGTTCTGCAGCGGTCGAAACAAATGATAATCGGAAGGTGCAATGTCGGGTGAATATGGGAGATGCGGCATGATTTCCCAATTCATCTCCTTCAGTTTGGCCAGGGTCGGTTTTGCAACATGTGACCTGGCGTTGTCATGATGGAAAAGAACTCCTTTGCGATTGGCCAAAATCGGACGTTTTTCATTAATTGCTTTCTCCAATTCGACCAATTGCTGACAATACTTGTTGGCAGTGATCGTTTCTCCAGCTGGCAAGAGCTCAAAATAGATCACGCCTCGGATATCCCACCAAATGCACAGCAGTACCTTCATCGGATGCAATCCACCTTTCGACATCGGTTCCGCCCCTTCGTGTGCCTGTTTCCATGTTCTTTTGCGTTGAACATTGTTGTACAGGACCCATTTACAGTTCGGACTGTCACCTTTCCAACGATATATAATATGTATATATTTCTTTCACGAGCGCCACTCTCAAACGATTCGTACGGCATCCAGCGGAATCGGGCACGAACTTATGCACTCATCAATAGATTGAAGACCAAAAGTAAATTTTCAATTAAATATAAAATAATTATATAATTATGTTTTTCAATTTTTGTAAGGAATTTTTAGTTTCTTTATGCGTTCATTTAGGAAAAATTGTTATTAATAACATTAATTCGACATATAAAATATTTAAAAATAATAAAAAAATGACTAAAATTCACTAATATTATCGAGCGTAAATTGGCAATAAAGTAAAGGAACAATTTTAGTTTAAAACTTTTTTTTTCAAATTTTCAAATCTTTATTTTATTTTTAGTATATTTTTTTTAAATTTTCTTTGGCGTTAGTTTACTAAAAATGATTAAGAATAAAATAAATAGGTTATATAAATTATTTAAATATAATTAAAAATAGACAGAATATATTTTTAAAACAATTTTTTGTTAACTTTTGGTATTATTTAAGTTAACATTGTTAAAAATAAAACGCATAAGTTATATAGAATAATTAGATATAATGAAAAATAATAATATATTGTAATTAAGAAAAATTTAAACCAAAAGCAATTTTCACATGAAACATTTTGTTTTCTCAAATATTTATTTTTTTTTAATATTATTTTGGTTTTCTAAAGAGTTAATTTAGTAAAAGAAATTAAAATTAAAATTTGTTACATAAATTATTTGTAAATTTAAAAATATATGCATATGTATATACATATAAAAAATATAATAAAAATTTAAAATATATGTATTAATATTAATTATTTCATATTCTTTTTTATATTATTTTTATATTATTTATTTATATTTTTAATTTTTTATACACATCCCTTGCGTAAAACTTGCAAAATTAAATAAACAGCTTAACTTTTGCGACAAATAAACCAAAAAACATCTATGAAAAAAGTTTTAAAAATGAGGGACTTTAATTATTTATCTAAATAAATAAAATAAAAAGTAAAAAAAAAATATTCTCAAACAAAATTCTGCCCAAATCGTCGCCTTTGGAAACAAAAAAGGTGTACGCTTTTTGGTTTTACATTAAATTAAATACCTTTATTTATGCATATGCACATAAATACATAACTACCCAAAAGAAAGCACGCAAGCTTGCTGTATTCCCTGATACACACACACATTCATACATACATACGAACTAATACATATATTTTTTTCTCATTTTCTACGCACCCACTACTTGAGCTTCGTTAACACGCTGTCGTCATGCGTTTTGTTTATTGCTGTGCTTTTATTGTATTTTTTTTACTTGATTATGCCCGTCATATCTACATATATCTGCAAAGTACATACATACATTCATACAAACAAACCTACATACACCAAAACTACATTTAGGCATAAGCGTTTGTTTGTTCGTCACTTATTCCCGAAAAAATTTCAATAGCAAAGTTCAATGAACTCAAAACGCACCGCAGATACGCACGCACACACACACACACACACACACGCAAGCAACGCACATGTGTGTACGATTCACACGCATACTAAACAAAAACAACAAAAAAAACAAAAAAACATCATGCGCACGCATACAAAGAGACGCATGTCTGTATGTATGTATGTTTGTATGTATGTCTGTATGTACTGTTTTCCCTCACATATTTCTGTATTCCCTTTCACGCACAGCTGTCCATTCTTCCTACCGCTCTTCCCGGCCTGACGGCCTTAACGTCTCATTACCTTCTTATGTATTACCATATATGAATGTATGTTTGTATGTGTGTGTATGTTTGATGCTCTTACTTTGCACCCTTCACCCACTTTGCCACCGACCGCAGCTAATCTACTTCGAGTTTCGTTTGTTTGAAACATTTTTTTCGGCAAATTGCCGAAATTGCTTTCTTCAATGCGAAGCGCAACAAAAACAACAAAATCATACGTACATACGTACATATGTACATATTTCTGACCCGCCACTCACAGTGCTTTAAGCGTATTTGTTTCTTCTTCGACTTATTTGCTGTTGTTTTAAATAAATATGCCAGTGTTGCCACCCTAAAAGTATGTTATCTCACTTAGAAAAGCCATTCAAGTATGTCCGAGAGGCACTAACTTCAGACGGAGGGACAGTAAAAGCTTCGCACAGCCATTTCATTTACTTCCGAGGAAATCTCGCACCGAAAAATTGGCTTAATTATCTTTTAATTTGGCCAAGGGACTTAAAGAAATCTCAAAAGTAAACCAAAAGTCCTCTGATAAGCCAATTCCTCTCACCTGAAGAGTGCTGGGCTCAGAAGTGGGCTTGACAACCACCTAGAATTTCGCATTCTAAGTTCAAGAAAGAGTCAGTGATCCGTAGAAAGGAGCTCCTTCAAAAGTTCGACGGGAGCTTCAAGCTGAATCAATGCTCAACATGGCAACCTCAATAAGATCAATAGAAAATCTAAAAACTAGTTTCGGTTACATAAAAAACGCGACATATTTTTAAACCCAGTCTACAAGATAATCAGGGATTCCCGCAACAACATCAACCAAGGCAACAAAATAATGAGAGATTCTCCCTGCAAATACCTGCTTGAAACAGAGTCGCCTTCCAGACTCTACCAAGGTAGTATGTACATGAATAGACGAACTCACAACGCTGAACTCGACGTGCTACAGAGAGGACTTGAGCGCACGCCATTCATAGATAGTCAATGAACAGCTTTCTAAATTATTTGCTCGTGAATTTGAACCTTACTTTGATCATTTGTAGACAAGATCTCTTCTGATGCACCTCTGCGTACGATTCTAGACTAAGCTCCCACTTACACTGACATGAGTCCCACAACCCAACGTTTGTCCAACTTGCAATGAGTTCTTTACTACTCATCCCATTTCATATCTGCTCAAATCGACTCATCAAACATTGCTCTACAGAACACCTGGACGGTACAAGCTATCGACAGATTTTTAACGCAATCCACAGTCGGTCTACACTTTCATGTGCCATCTTCCATGTTCCGCAGCGAATTTCCCGACACCAATCACCTGTTTGCTTAAACTGACTCATATAAAACTTCTGTCTCCTTGGTCCGAGTACGTTGAAATATCTTTTTTTTTCAGTTTGAAAGGAGTCCACGCACGTCACTTACCACCTCTTTATACGAGTATGTCTCTTTAGACCGTCACATCTAGCACTCGCCTCCTAAGCCTCTGGACGGCAAGAACTACCTTAAACTGTAGATATGGTATATGCCGTTTCTTGGGCCTTCCAACTGATTACCTTAAGTACAGAGACTTTGTCAGTACCTGAGCGGAAAATACGAGCCGCTGCATAAATATCTATGATAATGAGCTGAGCTGAGGTATCAACATTCCTTAAAAACCCCATAGAACTTTCAATATTTAAATCGGAATTATGCCAAGTATAGTGACCTGAGTTCCAATAACAGAGACTGAGTCTTGAAATGAAAAAACTTGCAGGCCTACTGTATAAACAGACATAAGCTGCTAATCCCAGTCTCCAAAATTTAGTGATTCTACAAAAATTCTAAATAAAAAAACAAAGGCTGTCGACCCCACCTTCAAGAGCTACCTACCCTGTAAGAAGGGTAAACCCTGCCGATCTCACCGCCAACAGCTCATTGAAATCTCTTCTAATGGAAACCAAAGACAGCGCCTTAGAGAAGTTTTGAAGCATTTTAGGTTAGCAAATATAACTTTGCCTGGAATTCGTACCGCAACATTAGACTTTTTACTGATAACCAGGTCACTTTGTTGGGGAATAACTCAAAAGCACAGAGAGTTGCCCTTTTGTCACCCACTCCACTTGTGACACAGATTCAGTAGGTCTACAATGTTTATTTTACTTTTAGTAAAAGATTATGGAGCTCGAAAGAGGTCTGAACTGTTAAAAATCCCTTTGATGACGATCGTGAACCCAAGCCAGTCACCTAGAGAATAACTCGACTGAGAAAATTGAACAGTAGCAACCCAGTCGACGAGAACAGTTGAGAACTGAGCGACGAGAGAATGAGAGGGAGCTCATAGATACTAGTCGGAGGAGGTCTGAACTGCCCAAAATGTATGGTGTGGGGAACCTAAAATGAAGCCTGTCTGACGTACCCTCTGTTTTTAGGCTTAGAAAATGGAGCATTTGAGAAACGGTTGACGAAGAAATTTAACGTAGGTCATATATCTTCAACGGAGGAGGTCTGAACTGTCCAAAATGTATGGTGTGGCGCACCCGAATGGAATCCAACCTGAAAGAAAATAACCTAGCTCAGAACATTGAACTGTTGAGACCGGGTCGGCAATAGCATGGAAGGATGCTCAAAATATCTCTGTTATTTAACGATTGGATCTTCCCTTTACTCAGTAGTCAACATGTACGGAATGAATGTGGTTAAGGACACCATACGCTTAACCGCAATGCGATTTCGCTCAACCTCATGTTACCCCGGTAGACATGGCTCTCAATTTCTTAAGTCTTTTGTTGTAGTAGTTATTGATTCAGTCCAATAGGTCCACAACACTTCTTGGAGTGAGATGTAAAGCTCTACTAACCAATAACAAGCTAAGATGTGTTCTTTTGTAACTCGTTTACGGATATATCCGAATGGAATTACGATCCCTGATGAGTTGGAAAAAGAATCCTCCAAAATTTTGGCCCAACAAAAAAAATTCCTCAACGACAACACTGCTAAAGGGGCGAATGACATCAACGCTGCCGGCTTTTGTATGCTGTCAGCGTCGTTTAGTGTAAACAGAGCATTAAATGGCCAAAAAACTTACGCTCTCGCTCTCTCTTCTGCTCTCCCATTCCACAACTCTTTGTAGACCAAAAAGTTTTGGGTTGAGGAAGCGGCGCCAAAAGCACTGAATGGAGCCAAGTAAACGAATTGGCTCGCTCTCTGGGGAGTGGGCGCTCTCTTTACAACCACATTTCTCTTTTACTCGCTCGTTTTTTGCAATTTAGCGCAGTGTGAATTGAGTTCGCTGATTTTGCTTGCTTTTATTTCATAAATTTTTATTGAAAAAAAAAGAAGAAATTGAATTTATTATTTCTGCTTTTGTTTTTTCCACCGCATTGCCATTTAAGTGAGTGCGTGTCCGTGTGTGCGTGTGTTTGCTTTAGGAAGCATTTTGTGGCATTATGATGTAATACATGCTGCGTTGCAATTAAATAGCGGCAAATCCACTTTTTCTACTTCATTTCCTTCGTTGGTTGTGTATATGTATGTGTGTGTGTGTGTATGTACGACGAACCCGAGTATGTATTACAATGAACTCTGCGCTGCGGCATTTTCGAGTTCAGTTCGGCAATTGGCATGGAAAGCATAAACAATTTAAAGTCATACATACATATATATATATATATGTATATGTGTGTGTATGTGTGCGCAAAGGCAGGATATTCCGTGATGAATTTAAAGCTTGTTTTCGGCACTTTAAATGAGCTTCCGATGAGCTTGGGTATTCCTTGGTCTTAAGCTTTTTATAATATAAAATTCAATTGGGACCTCGTGGGGATTAACTTGGATCATCTCTTTAGCTCTCTAATCCTCCATCGGATTTCCCTGTTACGAAAGAAGTTTAACTCGGCGCCTCGTCGAAATAGAGGTTCGCCTCCATATAAAAGGAAGGCATCTTCCAAGGAGTAGGAATGCTGAGCTTCTACAAGAAATGTTCTAAATTCATTGCAGTGGATCGAGTTCTCCGATAGCAGCTTTGAAACTTCTGCACTTTGAGGTTTAGTGCAGACGGAGTCAGCGTTATGGATCCAGCAATCTGTTAGGAAGTGTGGAAAGCAGACAACTTTGAAGTTGTACCTCAATAGATTCAACGTTGTTGATCCAGTAGTCTGATGAGACCTTTGAAAGCACTACACTTCGAAGTAGAAGGTTGTTGTTGTTGTTGAAGTGGTTTGAAGTAGAAGGTCGTTGGCTTCAGCGTAGTAGATCTCGCGCTCTGGTGAAAGCTATGCAACCACTGCACTTCGAGGTGGAAGGCCATCGGAGCCAATTTTGTGGATCTAGCAATATAAGATTCAGCTGGAACTTCTTGGTGGTTACACGTTTTAAACTTGCTGATACCTCATCGGATTATCTTATTACGAAAGAAGCTTAACTGCAGGCCTAGTCGAAAGAGCGGTTTGCCTCCATCTAAAAGGAATGGAGCTTTTAAAGAGTAGGAATATTGTGCCTCTATAAGAAATGTTGTAGATCGATGGATTCATTGCTGTGGATCCGTCTTACCGATACTTCGAGATTAAGGGTCGACGGAGTCTGGGCTGCGGGTCCAGCAATCTGATGGTAACTAAGAAGAGCTGACCACTTCCAGGTCGTAGCTCTATGGATTCAATGTTGTGGATCCAACATTTTACACATCGAGGTCGGAGCTCTGGAGACTAAGCATCGTGGATCCAGCTCATCGGTGCAAACTGTGAAACCTCTGCTTTTCAAGGACTAAACACGATGGATTTAGAGCTGTGGATCCAACATTCGGGTGGAACCTTTGAAACCCCTACACTTCGAAATCGAAGCCCGAAGAATTTAGTGCTGTGAGTACAAAATACTGATGGAAGCTATGAAACTACTTTTTAAAGCTCGATTTCTATTGGAAAGGCTAAGATCAACCAACCGATAACCAAGCCAACTGAGCACAGATGAACTCTTCACTGATCGAATTGAGCAAGATTCGGGTGAGGGATAAGGCCTTCTTGACCAGTTTAGGCGAGGAGGTAAATAACACATCTTGAGCTCTCAATGTCACAGCTCTCCCTTGGATTGTGGGCTCTAAGGTATTGTTGAATACATCAAAATTTCATAATTTCGGGCCTGACTAGCGATATCTAGTCTGATCCTTACCGTCCAATCTAACTGAAAGAGATGGTATAATAATTTGGACACCTTTAACTAGACATTATCGAGCTGGACTATAAAAGTAGTAGTAGGAACCCACTTTGGCGGGTCTAGTCAGCTCTTTTATGCTGAATATTCAAGCATACTTCCGCTTCAGACAGAAAGGGGTTTTCTGTCTTACCTACAGCTGACTCGGTCTGGGATTTTAATGGTCTCGAGTGGTTATAGTAAACTCTACTTTAGCCGGAGGGGGCAATTTCAATGAATACCATGAAAGCGACATTTGTGTTTTGAGCTTCGTAGGTCTTTTGGTCTTACATGGACTTCACTTTCTATCGACGCTAAATACTAACCCTATACCATTCTTCAAGATTTAGGTAACTGGTTCTCGTACCGCATGACACTTTGTCTTCGTGTTGTTCTAAACTTTCCAAAATGCTGACCCATTAAGACGGTAAGTTGTGAAGGCGTGGTGGTGCGAGGTGAAGCTTTTTGCATTTCGGTGTCAAGTGTTGATAGGTAGGAATTTAGTCGATTACAGTGTGCAAATCTTAAATGCGTCAGTATTACGCGGGACTATCTTTATCTACAATGGGTATTGCTTTGACTCCGAGAACGTCGTTCACTAGAAGAGAGCTCAAGAAGGTATTAACAAACATCCAGTGAATGCGTTTTAAAGCATGTCGGTAAGCCGTCCGTCCAGCAGTTCTTGTACGTAGTGCTGAATGCAGTTCTTGTAGTCAAGTACTCCCTTCCTTATATGCCTAGGTGGTGGCTCGGCTTCTAGTAAGTATCTGTTGGAGTGCTCACTACGGTAGCATCCTAGCAGATATTGCTTGTACAGCAAAGTATTCTGTTCCTTAACTCGTAGCATAAAAGTTTCGCTGTATAAGTCATGCTCTAACGACATCAGGAGGTTTCCTATCACGGTCCTCAGGTTTTGGCAGATTTGTAGCATCTTCATCCGCATCTTGGTAATACTCCAGCGCCCAGATCGGAGTAGCGTAGTTTATGACCGGCCGTCCAATTGCTAACTCTGACTACAGCCTATTCTACCAAGAACTGTCACCCTTTCGGGGACGTAAACCCGTTTAGTTTAACAGCTAACTCCACTGATCGTAATGTGATCTTCTAACAGGACTGTGCAATATCCCCCGAACTCTTCGTCTATCTGCTTTTCCATCTTAGAAACTTTCTGTTTTTCAAATGAACTCTTAATTTATTGAAAGAGCACAAATTCCTACACTGATCATGATATGATCTTCAGACGTTCGAACGCTTTCCTCCCCCACTCTTTTAGATGGTAAGTGAAAAGCTTTGCTGCCATAATATTGTACAACCAAATTCTTGTTCTCTACCGGTTTTCTTACACAACATTGGCAGTTCACGTTCAAATGCACGCTCGCGTTGCAAGATCAGCACTGAAGCGCCACCACCACAAAATCGCTGTGAATGACTTTTCTTTTTTGTTGCCAATTTTTTTTTTCTTCTTTCCTTTCTTACTTTTCTTCTCACTCACTGTTTGTTACATACGTGTACACTCTTGCACACATTCGAAAATCGAGTTCCGCTAATTTCACGGCAAGTTCAAGTGATCGTGATCTTGATCGCTTGTTCACTTTTTTTTTTATTATTATTGTATTATTCGCTGATCTTCCTGCCGTCTAATGCAGATGTGGTTTTTCCAGTCGTTTTACTTTCATTTTCTTTTGGTTATAGCTTAGCTTAGAATAGTGCAGAAATATGTGCATACGTCTGTGATCGCGGAGTGGTTGGTGTGACTTCGCTGGTTGGGCTGGCTGGTTGGCTGGTTGGCTGGTTCGTTGTCTCCAATCTCTCTATGCGAAATCAAGTATCATAAAGTAGACGACGTTATAGTGCGAGTAAAACATACGAGACGAGATAAGATTTCAATATCAAACGGTAGAGTGTTCTACGTACATACATACATACCGAGTGTGTTGGCTTGTGAAGAACTCAAAATAAATTTATTTCTTTTTGTTTGCACTTTGATTTGATCAGCATTTGTCGGTTGGTTTATCGGTTGGTTTGTAGCGTAGATAGTTTGGTCTAAGCTGAATGCCTGATAAGGTACGCTTTAGCACGTAGTTCGTTTGAGTTGATAATTCTGTGAGGTTAGGTGTCACTTAATAGGATATTCGTGGGTTAGTTGCATGGGGTGGATTACGAGATCACATTGAATTCCAAACGAACGATCACTTCCCTAATTCAGGCGCTTAAGTCTCCTCCAACCCAGTAACTATGCCTCCACTGGACTGGAGCTTGTGACGTCGTCAGCAATATTTTGAGAGTCAGACAACCGCTGAATGCTCTAGTAATTTTATACGCAATAGAACATCCACTTTACTTTGTCCGTTCTCAGCCGAGTATTTTTCTGAGCTGAAGATTACAAAAGCTCCGTCCAGATATCCGATAGATAAACTTTCATACTAAGCCGCATGAATCGCTACTCGTCGCTGAACTCGGATTACCAGTAACAAATATTTTTCCATACCTAAAACAGAGAAAGTAACACCAAAAGCACCGTCAGGACCTGGAAGTACCTTTCCGATCTGTTCGATACCAAACGAGGTTTCAGACAAGATGAGCCGCTAGCCGGAGAGCTGAATAGTGCAGGTTCAATCTTCTATAAGAGTGTACAGCTACTGACGTACGCCGATGATATTGACAACTCCGCGCCATGAGTACTACTTTCTTCTTTTATACGAAGCGTATGGTTGTAATATTGAAGGAGGGAAAGATGGACTCCCTCCTGTCATCAAACAAACAGTCAACAGTTGCTACTTGAAACTGAAAAGGGGCATTGAAAGGTAAAGTCTTCTCCCTTTCTCTCTCTCTCTCTCTACAAACCTAACTCTACAATTCACTCATCATTCCCGTCCTGCGGAGACATGGACGATGACAATATCTGATGAGTCGTCGTTAGGAGTTTTCGAGAGAAAAGTTTTACGTAAGAGTTATGGTCCTCTATGCGTTGGGAACGCCGAACACCGCAGCCGATGGAACGATTAGCAGTATACGGCGACATTGACATAGTTCTTGCGAATTGAAATACAGCGGCTAAGCTGACTAAGACCGATGGTCCCAGTGGAAGTAGAGGAAGAGGAAGACCTCCAATCCGTTGGAAAGACCAGACCAGGCTGTACTTGATATTTCCAATTGGCGTAAATGGTATCTACCCCAGTAAAGAAGAAGTAGATATCTCTATGGAGGAGTTGGTTTTTGTGATCTCTGGCGGAACCCACTTTGTGAGTTCTCTTTCGCCACAGGAGCATGTCAGTCAAGTCACGACCAAGCAGAAAACATTACATATTAGAATCCGGCAGAGGACTATGAGTATATCTAGGCCTACTAGGTCGAAATGAGAGCGAAAGAAGTAAAGCGAAATGCACTTTCTTAATATAAAAGGATCTTCTTTAAAGGAGTAAAAATGCGGAAAGGCTAACACTTTATGGGACGTTATATGACGTATAGAGTGGGAGCCGTAAGATCAATGAATACCAAGCAAAGTTTTCCTAATTTTTGTTCAACTATCCTCCCTTGGGTAGAGCTAGATAACAATATCTGGGTGATACCTTGCTTGAGAGACTTTTTAAGTTCATAGAAGTCAAGCCATATATAAGTTTCTCTGAGTTTCGTGTAGTTGTCCGCTTCTTGGCAAAGCTTGGCTACAAATCGACGGAGCTAATTTCCTTTCTTAATAAAATTTAGCTAAATTCAGATAACCGGTTGAGCTTAAATACTGGTTTAAGATCATTGTCTCTAGTCTAAGTATATAAATTCTTCTACAGCGATGGCCACTTCACCTCTACTCACCTACACCCCGACCTAACTGCTTTATTTGACTACGGTCATAGGTGGGCAGGTCTTAAAAGCTCTTTACTGTTCCAGTACGTTTTCAATGCTTTTCCTGTGGATTCCCACTGATGGAACTAAAATAAGAAGGTAGCCTCCTCTCCAGTTAAGATCCTTCTGAGCTACCTCATTCACCTGTTTTTGCATTCGGCAATGATAAGGTTGGACTGCACTAGGTAAAACTAGAATAGAAAATTCAGACTGCTAGCACCGATCAGCACTTTTGAGCTTCCAACGCATATCTTATTCTTTAATAAGAAAAAGCTTTGGAGGAGATTTTCTTTCATCATGTGGTGAGTTTCATGAGGACCATCAACAGAAATGGTTCAAATAGATAGCAATGTTATAAGACAAGATTTCACTGAGCTTTGGGAATTGCGAAGGGTGTTACGGAGCTTGGGACTTAAGTACGTAATAAATGCAAGAAGACGTTCAGTGGGAAAGAAAGAATGCTCCTTAAGTATTGTACTACAAGATGAAAACTCTGGTTCCAGCCGATTTTGCCACCTCAACCAGCACTGAATACAGAAACACGACTGTTAGTGTATTACCAAGCATTCTACTTTTAGTGATTGTTAATTTGAAATAAATAAAGTAAAGTAGTCCATTTGTTACTAGTTAGTAACTAGTTTTCATTTACTCATACAAAAATTCACTTTTAAAGAAAATAGCTCAAAATTCGACTAAAACATTTTGCAAAAAAATAGTAAAATATATAGCAATATTGTTACCAGTGGTCAACTAGTTACAAGAGTACTAGATTTACAGAAAATTGCTCAAATTGAAGAATTTTGCAAAAAAGAATAATAATTTTATTTATTAACTTAACCAAAAGCGTGATTAATTTATATGAATCATATAGTATTAGTTAGCAACTGACTTGTAACTAGTTACAAAAGGACTTACTTTAAAGAAATTAGCACAAATATTCAAAAAAAATTCATAACATCGTAATTGAAACATATGGCCCATTTAGTATTAGAAAGTAACTAATTTGTAACTAGTTACAAAGGGACTACTTTTAAAGAAAAATGCTCAAAAATTTATATTTGTACGAATTAAAAAGAAAGTTAGCTATCAAACCAAAAAAAAATGTTCTTTAAATTTTTTTCAAAATCTAAGAATTTATTCAGTAAACAAACAGCGCTTTGGAACCCTAACGTTTATATAAAATCTAATCAACTGACTTTTTAAATGTATTCTGGAGAATTACGAGTATATAGCAAAGAGGCATGCCGGCATTGTTGTTGGGAAGATGTTCGTCTTAATCAATATATTTATGTAATAATTTCATATAAATTATTCTTCCATTGAACACACGTATCAACACACACACACTCTACACCAGTCGACCTGCCTCAACTAAACAAAATAAATACATAAATGATTTGTCATTGATTTAGAAATAAAATGTATATAAATGAGAGAGCACTAGTGATAAAGATGAGACAAAAGTAATGAAAAAAATAATAAATAAATAAAAAAAAACGCTGAAAAGCAAAAAATATATATTGCGTACGTATACGTACATGCACGTATAAATATAAAGACAAAAAAACTCACGTTGAATGAACGATGAGTAAAAAGTGTGAACCGCAAAAATTTTGCAGTAAATTTTGCACAAAAGCAACAAATCGAGCAAGCAAATGATTATAAGGTAAGCCAGATGAAGCAATGGATGAATACCACGGCATGTATACATACATATGTACCTATGTATGTATGCATGTACATATAAAAAATTGCACATGTCATATGAGTATACAAATTGTCATATAAATATTTATAATATTATATGTATCTTCTAAGCCAATGCAAAAGTAAATCTTTTGTTAATATTTTGCGTTTTTGTTTTAATATTTTTGTATGAGCGTTCATATAATTTGTCACTGTATCCTTGTACATACAAACATACTCGTATATAGGTTCATATGCATGTATATATATATATGTCTGCTTGCATATAGTGGCTAATTGAAATAGTAAATTCTAGCGTCTTAATTTACTACTGAAAATTTTCTAGTTGGACCATTTGGAACTAGTTTGAAACTAGTTGTGAAAAAGTGATTTTATAGTAAAATTAGCTTATTGAATTAAGAATAAGAAAATGTTGAATTTAATTTTATATATTGGTTCATTTGTTATTAGTTGTGAACTAATTAAAAAATTGTGCCGTAGTGTATAAAAATTAAAAATTAAATGAAAAATGCAATATTAAAAGCATGGTAATAAACTATAACTTTCAAAGCTTTAAATTAAAAAATATTAAATTTTTTTCAACTTTTCTAGTCTAGTTGGGAATTTAATTTCACTCCACTTACGTATGAACAACTTGGTACTAGTTGTGAACTAGTTGCTAAAGTCTAATTTTATAAAAAATTAAGCTTAATAAATTTCAATTAAAAAGAAAAAAATTAAATTATTGAATTTTCCATTTTTCACTAATTCTGTTTTACACTTCTAAGTAACTAGTTCATGACTAGTAAGTCGATATTTTTATATTGATATAGAATTTTTCTTAGAATTCTCATGCACTTAAAACACATACATACAGATATCGTTTTTCGTTCATTAAGTAACGGCTTGTTGCTGGTTATTAAATGAATTGGTGCACTTTGTACTAGTCAGCAACTAGTTAAAAAATATTTACATTTGGAACGAGAGATTAATGATTTTTCTACGAATTTTTAAGCACTTTTTATTTTTTAATAATTTATGAACTGGTAGTTGTATAGGTGCCCTGGGTACTAGTTAGCAACTACTTACTAATTTTTTACACTTTAAAATGTTAGAAAAGTGCTTTTCTATGCATTTTAAAACATTTTATATTAAACTTTTTTTAACTAGTTCACGACTAGTTTATAATTAAATATTTACCGTTATTATTTATTTTCTGTGCAATTAAATTCACTAAATTTGATGCGTTTAAACATTTTACATACATACATATTTTATTTAATGATAGCTACCTGTAGGTTAGTAAATGAAGTGATCAATTAAGTACTACTTTGTAACTAGTTTATAGGTAATGAAAAAAAATACTTTGAAATGCAAGCAAACGATTTTTCTACTCGTTTTTAACATTTTAAACAAACTGTTCCCTTAAGCACTAGTTCAAGACTAGTTTGTAACTAATTGTAATTTGATAAATTTTAGCTTTTATAGTCCTCCACTCCATGTGAATGGCAAACTCATATTAAAGTAGCCTAACATTGGTGCCTACTATGCAGCCACAGTGTATTCCTATACATACATATGTACATACATACATAAACATGTACAAATGCACAAAAATACATAAGCTCAAATGCATATCTGGTAAGTATATGTAGGAGTGTGTGTCCATGCAAATTAACATTTTACTTTACTTCCTTGTCTGTACTGATGGCGCTGACAGCGACGTCGACGCAGTAATGACAAGAGTGACAACAATAACATATACACACACAAGTGTAGCTATAAAATTTTGAATAACAACAACGCCAACTAAACACTACGCATACGAGTAGTATAAGACAAAAATGATTTTTATTATTTTTTTTATATACTTTTTTTATTAATTTTTTTTGTTTTTGCTAAGTGCAAAGCAGCAGCGACAACAAAGCCGGATAAATGAAGCTAAAACAAAAAACAAATCAAAGTCGATAGTTATGACTCAACACACATACGTGTATGTACATATAACCGACTATATGAGCACACATATGTATGGTATGTAGTTGCCTACAAGAACAACAGTGAAATATGAAATTTTTACAAAAAAAAATTAAAAAAAAATTCCAACCGAAAAACGACCACCGACTGTCAACGGCAGCACGTCAACAATAATAAAAAAAAGAAAAAAAAATCTTAATAATAATAAAAAACAAAAAATTCTATTAAAAAAATATTCTCCAACAACAATAGTTCGCCGACCGTTCAACTAAGCGCGTAACCGTTAAACTGTTGCCGACAGCTGCGGCGCACCGTCGCTATGGTTTTGACTTTGCAGCCAACTTAATTAAATGTAAAATGCATCCGTAACAACAGCAACAACAACAATAACAACAACAACAAGAACAGCAGCAGCAACTACAACAACGACAACACGAAGTCAAAAACATAACGACGTCATGTTGCTTTTGCATTTTTATGCAACACCAACGCGCGCGCCAAACTATTCGCACTCGGCACTCAGCACTCAGCAGTCAGCCAACGCAATCGGCATTCGTGCATTTTTTGTTTGTTTTTTTGTTTTTTTTTTTTTAATAGTTAGTGCTCGAGCGCACTCATTCACGCCGTGAGGGAGGTCATGTATGCGGCATCTATTTAATTGAGAAATGTGAGCGCATTTCTCATAAGACAAAAATGTTGTTTTTAATTTCGTTACATGGTTGTATGCAGTGCGCTTGGAGTTCTCAACCGATTTATGAATGAATTTTTGAAAGTTTGAGAGTGTGCAACCAAAAAAGTCCCTGTAACACTTTATTTTTGCCAGTCACAACCATTAAAAGTTGGTCCACAATCGGGAGCGTTCATTCCAACTTTTTCCCAACCTGGCAAATTAAGTCTTAGTTAACTTTAGAAGATCCTTAGAACTCCTTCCCCTCACTCTTGGCTGTGAGGTTGACGAGCTAGAAGGGAATCAGTCCTAATCGCATAAATTCTGCACACGAAGTGGGCACACCTCTTTCCAGGTCAATTTTTTTATGGGGGCTCAGGATAGAAGTATTGATTACTTCTCTTCTGAGCAGCCCTCACTTTGGTCGACTGTCTTGCAGATCCTGCTGCATTTACAAAACTAAATCCGTTCCTTTTGTGGTATAAGCCCGTTAAATTATTTACCTTCCTAAGTCTCGTATTGGACTAAGAAAGAGTTAACTGACTCTTTATAAAACGGTTTCGACACACATGTGTCCCTTACTTCATTCCACCGATAACCTTAGATATTGATAACCTCATTTTGAATGTAAATGACTGATATTCATACCTTCCCCACTGCTTCACTGCCAAATATTTACGACATCCACGCGCCAAGTTCATGAGGAACCATCTCACAAGTTGGCCGAAAGAGTACCCAAAGTAGCTGGAAAACTACTGCCTGCCTTCACTCCACACGTCAGCCAATGTCTCTGAAGTACAGAGTACAAAATTCTTAAGTCAATATCCAGTAGCACATAGACGAGTTGGGACAGCTGGTTACACTGTATCGACCTGAACGCCGTAGAATAGCGCGTGCTACCAACAGGTCAGGAACACCATTCCAGCAAGAGTAAGTCAACAACTTCGTTAGCTCTGCTCCCATAAATGGTTTTATCGAAACGGAATCACCAACTGTTGTTCTTAATGGTCTTGAGCTGTTCCATGAGACTCGGTATGTCGATCACGACATACACCCAATGTTATTATATTCTAAATAATATTGCGTCCTTATGTTATGTTTCTAATTGTATTATCTCTATCCTTACCGTCTAGTTTGTAACTTCTGTAGTTGATTCGACACTAATTTGTAACTAGTTGGTAAGAAGCTCTTTCTGGGTATACAATATTATGCTTTTTTTCTTTATATTTTTATTGTAAAATATTCTCTAAAGCATTGCTGACCAGTTTGTAACTAGTTCGTAAATTAAATAGTTCATTTGGCACTTGTTTGCAACTAGTTACCAGGTAATAACTTATTAATGCAGAAACAAACATAAATTCGCCTGTATTTTAATTTAAGTTGACATACTTCGTTAATAATTTCTTTGTAACTAGTTGGGAACTAGTTTCGAAAACATATTAAAGTACCTTCACTTAGCAAAGTACTTTTCCATGAACTTCAAGGCTTAAGATTTAAATTATGTACCACTACTAACTCATAATATTTAGATATAACAGTACTTTTTTTAAATTGTGGCGCAGAGTGGCTCCTTAAATAAAGAGCCTAAAAAATCCACTCCGTGAAGCATCTCTTACATTAAAATTACCAGAATGAAACTGAAATTGTGCATGATTGACTGTAACAGTATCAGGATCATAAACGCTATTCACATTTTCAGCTGCGTGGCTTGCGTTTACGCCCTTATCGAGGAAAAACTGTGAAATATAGCATATTTTCCCTTTGCTAGTGTCCATCTTTGACGCGCGCTCTAACAAAACTGAATCAACCAATCATAAAATTGTCAGAGAAGTTTTTTTAGTACGAAATGTCATCTTTCTAACGTCATCTAGCGGAACCCGATCGGACTTATACAATGCGGGATACAGATAAATAAAGCCATCTATTGGAAAAATAATGGATTTCTTTTTACTATACCAATATATTTATAATAAATATAATATATAAATATGCACTTGACACTCACCTCGTTTGTTCATCCGCAAGAAGCAGCATATTTACAGGAATTCGTCATTTTTCATTGAATTTATAAATATCACTCTTTGTATATACACAATTTTTTTTTATTTTTTTATTTTTTTTTTGTTTTGCAAGAACAACATACGAAAAATTGACAATGATGAAGATGTTGGAACAAAGGCAAAGACAAACAGCACAACGTCACCACGCAAATGCACTGACACACGTGCTCAATTAAGTGGCATATTTTTAATATTTAATATATACTCGCATATATAATAAATATGTGATTTAAACACTTTCTAAATATTCTACCGCCGCTGCTGTTGTAATAGAATGAAGTGTAATGCGAAATTCCTTTTGTTTAATATCATACAAATAGTGGTAAAGAATTATTCACATACACAGACACACAAAAAAACATATGCACATTAAATTTTTTACAACAACAAAACCTGTGCACTTTCTATAATATTTTTTATCGATTTTCCAATTTTTGGGATTTTTTTTTAATTTTTTTTGTTATTGCATATGATTTCTTTGTAATTTTCGTACACTTGTAACGCTCTGCTTCTTTTATATATTATTTGTTTTACACTTTTTCTTGCCTTTTGTTTGCACGTATTTGTTTAAAATTAATATTTCGGTATTTTTCATACACACACAGACACTCCCTCCTTTATTGATATTTTTTTGGCGTTTAACTACGTTTTTGAACGCTTTCAAGATGCAGCTTTGGGTAGTTTTCGGTGTTTTTTTGGTTTGTTTTTATTTTTTTATTGTTTTCGGGTTTTGTTTTTTTCGTCACTTCAGGGATTTTTATTTACACTTGCTTGCAATACCATCTTTATGTTTGAAAATGCAGCTTTTGGTATATATTTTTTCAATATAATACATTAATTCCTTCAACCAATTTATTAATTATGCATTTGGTTTTATTTTTTTACTTTTAACTTTATTTTTTGTTTATTTTATTTTTAATCTTATTTCTTTCGATTTTTCTTTATTGTTTAACTCTTAATTAATTGTAGTTTAATTTTAATTTCTTACGTTTTGAACACTATTTATTAGAAATTTATTTAATAATTTTTTCTTTTTGAAAGTTGAACACAATTGGGTATCGTGGCGTTGTAAATTTACAATTTCTGACTTACACTAGTTAAGATATTATTTTTCTTTCTTATATTTTTACAATTTTTTTAAATTTATTTACAATTTACACACTAGAGCACTAAGAATTGACGCGTAGTTTTAATTTATTTTATTTTAATATATAATATATATTTTTGTTTTTGTTTTTCCACCCGCAGCCTTAGTTTCTGTCACCTGGAAAAATAACAAAGACTGTGTTAAATTCAAATTCATTAAAATTAAGCTGTTTTGAGAAATATTGAAACTTATTTTGAACTAAAAAAATTTAATTTAAATTAATTGCTTTTAAATTATTATGAGAATTATGAAAAATAATTTGAAATACGAAAACTCATTTAAATTGAAATAAATTAAATATCTGCTATTCTGAGCGAAATGGAACATACGTGTAATTTTGAGCTACTTTTTGAGGTTATGTTTAGAAGAAATTCTATTTGGTCGTTATGTATTAACATCACAACCGCCATTGATTTTTTAACATAAAATGGCAGCAAAACTAGTAAACAACAACAATTCGGCAATGAATAGCCTGTGTTTGTTTGGTCAAGATTCAGGATTCAAATGTAAATAAGAATTTTAATCACAAATGGCGTTAATACGTGGGCATATTTGTTTGAAAAAATGTTTTTTGTTAAAAAAAAAAAAAAACAAAACATTAAATTTTGTTAAAAAAAAAAAACAAAGCAAAAAATTTTGTTAAAAAAAAAAACAAAACAAAAGACTTTTGTTTAAAAAAACAAAACATAAAATGTTTGTTAAAAAAAACAAACAAAACAAAAAATTTTTGTTAAAAAAAAAAACAAAACAAAAAATGTTTGTTTAAAACAAAAAAAAACATAAGCAGTTTTGTTTAAAAAAACGCAAACAATTTTTGTTTAAAAAAACATTTTCTTGTTTAAAAAAAAAATGGTTTACAAAAAAAAACAAAACAAAAAATGTTTGTTAAAAAAAAAAAAAAAAAAATGTTTGTTTAAAAAAACCAGTTTTTGGTTTAAAAAAAAACAAAAAATATTTGTTAAAAAAAAAAAAACAATTATAAAAAAATGTTTGTTTAAAAAAAAAATGTTTGTTTAAAAAAAAATGTTTTAAAAAAAAAAAAAAAAAAAAATGTTTGTTTAAAAAAAAAATGTTTGTAAAAATATTTATTAAAAAAAAAAACCATTATAAAGAAATGTTTGTTTAAAAAAATTTTTTTTTGTTTAAAAATAAAACGCTGACTTACTTTTCGTAGAGTAATCCTTTTATAATGTTGTTGAATGTCTCACTTGTTGTCTATATCCTTATAATGCTTATTATCCTTTTCATATAAATTTTCATTACACTGATAATCCAAGTAATGAATATAATTCGTATGTACACTTGTTTATATAAACATATGTATATTTTTTGGCATAACTTGCATGAGCCGCACTTTTACGTAGTGGTATAATAATTTTTTATTACTTTGTTATAAATTGTATTTTTTTTTTTCAAAAAAATATTGCTTTTAATGCGTTAAACATATAAAATTCTTTTGAGCCAAAATCATTCACTTCTATGTACTTTTTGCGGAAAATTATTAACTTTACGGAAATTTTATGCCGCAATTATTTGTTTTATAAATTATTTATTAATAATTTTGAATTATTTAAATTTTAAAAATATTTTTTTTAAATATTTAACAATATTTTATTGCTTCAAATTCGGCATGAAAATGATTTATTTTCTACACACAGTATTTCTCAACATTTTGCCTTCACACTGCACTTTTTTTGCACTATTTCTTTTAGTTTTCGCCATTTTGGCATTTATTTAGAAAAGTATTTGGTAGGATATTATATATTATTTTCTTTCTTCTACGCATTGAGCCTGAGAAAGCCTTGTTACGCTGTTATTTAAATTAATTTCATAATAAATTGCTGGAGAGTATTATTTATTGGGTGAATTTCATTTGTTACTTTTTGTTAAAAATTTCTGCGCCTTTGAGGTGCAAATCAGTTAAAACTGTGATAGTGTAGTTTTTTCAATTTTCTTTTAAATTATTTTAAGCTGCTTTTCTAGCTCTTTCTGCTGCTTTCAACGCTGTGCATATACTTTTATTTATATTTTTTTTATTATTTCTTTTAATAATTTTTTGTATTTGTTTTGCCAAGCTGCATTTTTTTTTTGTACACTTACACCCACTATTTTTGCTTAATTTTGTTGCTCAAAATTTCATGTATGTACATATGTATGTATGTATGTATATTATATAACTTGCTGTTTCGTTGCTTTAGAAACCTTGTTTTAATGCGTTTTAAATGCTGATTTTCAAATTATTTGCTTTTTTGGTACATATTTTTTATATTTCCCTTTTTTTCAAATTTTTGCATGCTCTGCGATCTTTTTTAAATAATTTTTTTTTTTAGAATAATTCGAATTTTTACCGTGTTGGTTTTTGTTTTTGTTAGTTGGATTTTTTTGGTTTAACAGGCTTCAAATATTTTTTTGTTTTTTTTTTTATGGCAAAATTTCACAAAATTGTAAGCTTACAACAGCATATTTAACATTTAGAAAATTAGTATTTTTTTCCACTTTTTTTTCTAACTTGTTTGCAGAAATATGGCTTGCGAAAATTTTTTTGAATTTGTTTTTGAAGTTTTATATATCCGTTTGTGTGTTTTTTTTTTTAGAAAATTTTAAACAAATTTAGGTTTTCTTAATATAATTTCTATTTATTTTAAAAGTTGAAACAGATTAAGGTTTTATTTAATAGAAATTTTTTCAACTTTCTTTGTCGATATTTGTTAATAGCTAATTTTCAGCATTTTTCTTTGAATATTTGTTTATTGCTGCATTTTAATTTATACCTTTATTAGATTTTATCATTTTATTGTTTACCGTTTTTGTTTAGATTTTTATTATTTTTAATTTTTGCTTATATTCCACTGAACGCTTTGAAAACATCATTTATTTCAGCTTTTTTAAATTTTTCAACCTTTTGAAAATTATTAATTTTTCATTTGTTTATATTTATTTCATTTATGTCTTGCACGAAAATATTGTTATGGGAGATTTTTTATTCTTTTCATCGTCCTCAATTTTCCAAATTCCTTTAATATGTCACAAATATTGTATTTTTGGATTTTTTGTAATTTTTTAATTATTTAAATTTGCCAGAAAAAAATCCAACGTAGTTTTATTGTTTAAAACTTTTTTTACTGTAATTGTGTTTATTTAAGATTTTATTTCCATTTATTCCATTAATTTCATATAAAAAGCGTTAGCCAGCATTCTTTTGGTGAATTGCATTTAAACTTTTAATTTCTTTTAATTTTTGTAATTTTTTGTTTTTCTAAAATTTTAGTAATTTTTTTTTTAATTAAATTAATAAATTTTTAATTGCAAAAATTTTTTACACTTGATTTCTTTATTTTTAAATACTTATTTTTTCAAAATGCTTCTTCTTGTATTTCTTTCTGCATAACTATGCAAATTTATACATTTTTCGAATTATTTCCATTCACAAATCCATACACTCACTGCCTTCACTAGCTGTACGTTCAAAATTTACTCAATATTTTTAAAAAAATTTCGATAATTAAACGTTTTTTCCTTCGCAAACTCCGCAATTCACAGATTTACGCCGACGTCGGCTTCGCAAAGCTACACAAATGCTGCTGCGGCTTAGCGAAATGGTGACCACCAACTAAATTTGTCAGCTGACTGCCGTTTGGAGTGGCTTTCCAAAGCGTTTTACACTTCCGTTTTCCGTTTCTATTTTCCTCGCAGTTTATGCACAATGCACCCACATACGCGCGCACATATGTACATATATATATATATATATGCAACGACACAGAAGCGCACGATGTGCACTGATTTTCTTTTACTTTTTGCTGTTAATACACTTCGGCTTGCAACCGGCTCACTTCAGCAACTTCCAAAAAATCGTATCATACAATTTATTAACGAATTTATTCACTTTTTCTATAAACAATTTCGTTTTATTACAACAATAAAAAAAACATTTCCACTAGTCGGAGTTGAGAAATTTCCGCATTTCCACTGCTTACAAATCTCTGCACTAAACGCGCCCGACTTTGTTTAATGTGTTTTGCGTCAAGCGCGGCTCGGTCGTTTGTTGGTTGTCAGTTGTCGGCAAATAACAACAGTAATAATACAATAATAATTATAATTCGTAATATTCGTAATACAGCGTCGACGGACGACAACGACAACGACTACGGCAACAGCAACGGCAATTGGCAACTTGAAACGATGTCGATGGTGAAAGAAGAAAGCAACACCAAAAACGTCAACGACGACGAAAGTCAGTTGATGAGTATGACAACAACGACAACGACAATGAGGACAACAATAATTTTTGTTTTGCGCCGGTAAAACGTACTCGTACTAACAACTCGATCGAGTATTTAGCTAGCTCTCTGGTATGACGACACAAAAGAGCGCCGCGCGTATATACACTGCGTGTCCGTCGTGCAACGTGAGCAACAGAAATGACAACGTTTGTATGGAATTATCAGCACACACCGCCAATTTGCTGTTGTGCATGCCTGCCGTAGCGTAAGTTTCGTCGGGCGCGCAGTCGAAGTCGAAGTCGGAGCTTGTTGTCGTCAGCACATTTGTTGCTCGTTTGCTTGATTGTACGAACGATGGTCGGTGAGTGGTAGAAGTACGTAGCAGCAACGACAACAGCAGTTTGACTTTCTTTTGGCGCTCTTCGCTGCTAGTGTGCTGCTGTTGCTGCTGCTACTGCTTGGTCGTAGCCATAGTGGTGGTAATGGAGTAAGAGCGCATGTTGAAGAGTGTCAGAGTATGAGAGTCGTTGGGAAAAAACAGGAAGGGGAAGTGAAGAGTTTTAAGCGTTTTGCGTGTGACGAAGTTTAATGGCGGACTGAGTATGTATGTTTGTGTGCTTGTTGTACGCGCAAGCATGTTGAAGAGCGCCGGTAGGTGTGCGCGTTTTGAGTATTACGTATGATAGCGGAAAGCGGACAAAAAACAAAAACAATAAGAGAAAAGTTCATTCACCGCTTTGGGGGCAGTGGATGAAGGGCTCCATAAATACATATTTGCATGTACATATGTACATATGACTATATTACATATAAAAATACATACATACATACAAACATATATATAAACAATTTATACTCAAGTAACATTGCTGCTGTTGTTATTGTTGTTATTATTATTATATTACTGCTGCTTGATTTGTTTTTGCTACATGTGTAGGTACATATATGTATGTACAAACATTCATACACACATGCCCACTAAGCAGCTGCTTCTGCGGACTCAGCGTAATTTGATATTAAAATATGTATTTTATTTAAATGTAAAAGTCAACATTCAAGCATATAAACATAATGACAACTATAAATGCATATGTATGTAGGTGTGTGTATTTGTAAATACATAAATATGAGCCAAAAGTATAAATGAAATTAATGTTGATACATGAAAATTTTAAAATGCCCAATTTCAATATAAATAATAAATGAAAAAGTTTTTGTTGATTTCCTCCTCAGCAAGGTGTCCCTTGGCGCCCCCCCTAGAGTGTTTCAGGTGCCTGCTCACCGTATATTATGTCAAGGCAATGACGCGTCAGAGTCTTTACTTTACTTAATGGCAATCTAAGAGTGGTCTTCTGATACTTACTTGAGGAGTACCCACCCTGAACTTTTAGTCTCCAAATTTCGTGACCTCGAGGTTGCGCTCCTTTGACACTTAATACCATTGAATGGAGTCTTTGCCCGGCACCACCTCGCCACACCAATTGAGGTGGTCCTCTTGGTTCTGGCAAGATCTGATAAGAGTACAAAAGGTTTCTGAATGGTAAGCTCTAACCTAAGGTCATACTAATATCTTAAAAAGATTCCACCTGCCAGAAAGGAGGGACTACCAACTGCTTAATCTTCACAATCGATTAGTTCAGGAGGTAGCCCAAATGAAGATCTTTAATCATCCTTTTCGGTTAAGTTTAATTCCCTTAATAATATCTCGCCTAAAGCTTCTTCTATGTACATACATTTGAAATGTTTTTTTTTAATAATTTCGTTTTGATTTTTATTTATTATTATCTTTTATTTTTTATAATTTTTCTCTTTATTATAATGAAATAAATTATTAGACATAATATTCTTTTTCTTAACTTATTAATCATCCTTAAAAACATATATAATTTATTATTAAAAAATAATAACTTTTTATAAATAAAAATTAATTTTTTTATTTGTTTAGTTATTTATTAATGCTTTTTATTTCATATTTTGTTGTTAAAAAATTATTTTTTTAATATAAAATTTTGTAATATATTTCTTAATTTTCTTTCTTTAAATTTGTTTAACATTTTCCTTCTTTAAAATATTTGTTTCTGCAAAAATAATATTTTTTTATTGGTTTAACTACTTTTTAATGCTTTTTATTTCATATTTTGTTGTTAAAAAAATATTTTTTTAATATAAAATATTTTAATATATCTTTCTTATAAATTTGTTTAACTCTTTCCTTCTTTAAAATATTTGTTTCTGCAAATTTATGGTGTAAATTATTTTTTAAGTATTACGTAGGGAACTAATGAAAAAAATATGTATTTTTTTGTGAAAAAAAAACATATTTTTTTCTTTAAAATTTTTCCAAAAACATTTTTTTTATTAATTAATTTTTTTTAAATTTTTTTCGTATAAATATTTTATTTTCTTCCTTTTTTCAAAATTCGGCTTTACAAAAATTCTTTTTTAAGAATAAAGACATATGTATGGTAAATATTTAATCATATTTTTTTATTGTTAAAGGAAAAACATATTTTATTGTTAAAATTTTTTTTTTATAAATTTTTTTTTTAATAATTTTTTTTTTCTACTTTTTTTAAATTTTTTTATATAAATTTTTTAGTTTTATTCTTTTTTGAAAATTTGGCTTTGCATATGTATGAAATAAACTTAAATAATGCTTTTTAGATATATTTTATTGATAAAAAATAATTTTTTTATATAAAATATTTTTATAGTTTTCTTAATTTTTTTCTTATAAATTTGTTTAATATTTCTATAAGGATTATTATTACAAAAAGAACTAATTAAACATTATGTATGCACATAAATTATTGTCAAAAAACATTTTTTTCTTTAAAACTTTTCCAAAAAAGAATTTAATTTTTATTTGTTATTTTTTTTTTTAATTTTTTTGTATAAAAATTTAAGTTTTTTTTCCTTTTTTAGAAATTTGGCTTACAAAAATGCTGTCTTAAGAATACATATGTACATATGTATGTTAATAATTAATCATATTTTTTATTGTTAAAAAAAATATTTTTTCGTTAAAAATTTTTTTTTAATAAAATTTTTTTTGTATATTTTCAAAAAAAAAATTGTACAACAAATTTTAAATTTTCCTGTTTTGGAAATTTGTTTTTGCAAATGTATGTAATAAATTTACAAAAATGTGTTTTAAGTATTATATATAGAACTAATTGACCATATTTTTTATTGTTAAAAAAAAATTATAATATTTTGTTGTTAGAAAATATTTTATTTTAATATAAAATTTTTCAATTATTTTTTTTTCGAGAATGTGCTTTTCTGAATATGTATTACATACTTTTATTTGTATGAAATTTTGCTTTTCACACATTTATGCACACACATTTGTACATACATATGTACATTACTACATACTCGTCTGTATGTATGTATTTTAATATTTATTTCATATTTATTCTTTATTTCACATTATTATTAGTATAAATTTACTTAAATAGATACAAACATACAAACCAATGTTCTTATGTATTATTTATTTATTTTATACATACATACATATTTATTTGATCGCTTACTTACAACTTTTTCCCTTTCTCTACTTTTTCTACTTGATTTTCAATTTATTTCTCTTTTTTTCGCACCATTACTCTCGTTGTTTTTGTTGTTGTTGTGTTTGCTGGTGCCTTTAATAATTTCTTTCTACAGAGTTGAATGACCTTGCTTAGTACGCGTTTTTTTCAAACCACACAACGTTTTCCACATACATATATACATTCATATTACTCTTACGTATGTATGTATGTATGCATGTGAGCGCATATATAGTGTTGCTGTTATTCTTATAGTTTCTCACTCTTTTCACCAATGCCTCTACACTCACTCACTCACTCTCTTTTACTCTTTTCATTCCTTACTAAATTGGCGCTCTTTTCGTTTTTTACTGTTATTTACACAGTTTCATTGCTCTTTAATTTCATTGTTTTTATCTGCTTTTAATTTATTGCTAGTTGCTGTTGCTGTTGCTGGTCAACGCTTGCTGGTTGTTGTTGGTTGTGGCTTCCTCTTCCGTAAAATTGCTGATTGACGAGCGAAACTGGCTGAATGAGTTCGGAGGCGCTCGCTCTTTAATGCTAATGCTCTGTGTGCTTATCATATAATAAATTTATTAAATGAATACTGCTGCTTCTTCTTCTTCCTCTTCTTTTTTTGACACTTCTGCTTATCTTTAGCTTTATTAACTTATCGCTTTTTGTTTAAAAATTTCCTTAAATAAATTTTAGTCGAATTTTTTTTTTTTTGTTTTTTTTTTTTTAATTTCTCTTTATACGGTTTTCGGCTCGCCTTTGTACATACAGTTACTTTCTTTGGAGCGCGCTCTTTTGGAATTTATTTTCTTAATTATGATTCCTTTATGCTTCAATCGCTAATCTATTTTCAATGCTTTTTGCCTGCATACCTTCCAAAAACTTGTGCTCTTATTCTTCTTCTTCTTCTTCTTCCTTAGAATCTTATCTAACTAATCGAAATTTAATTCTTCTTTCATTTTTTTTGTTTCATTATTATTTTAATATTCCTTCCCTCATTTACACAGACTTTTGAATTTTGTGCTTTGAACTTGAACTTGAAATTCGTTTCGTTTGTGTCTTTTTTCCGCCTCTTTGGCTTTTCTTCTCTCGCTCGGTGTTGAGCGCATTTTTTAATGATGAACTTGAATTTGGTTCTTTTTTCTGTTTTTTTTTCTTTCTTTTTGTGGTTTTTGATTTTTGACTTTTTTTGGCTTTTTTTTTTGTTT
Source organism: Ceratitis rosa (assembly GCA_037013455.1). Taxonomy (NCBI): domain Eukaryota; kingdom Metazoa; phylum Arthropoda; class Insecta; order Diptera; family Tephritidae; genus Ceratitis; species Ceratitis rosa. The sequence continues at coordinate 10,985,435 of JAWMAG010000065.1, forward strand.
TTGGTGTTGGTTAGCTGTTGTCAGGCAGTTCATTGCCCTCTTCGTCATTTATGCTTTGCTCTACTTTCATATGATTAAAGAAGTAAATATTTGGTGGCATGTGCGTGAAGGAAGAGGCATGAAGGCGCTCGATGGTGTACAAAAAGCTTGAAAATGTATGAAAAAGAAGAAGAAAACAAAGAAGAAGAAGAGAAAAGTTCAATTTTTTTGAGGTTAGATTAATTAGCATTTAAAAACATTACATACGAAGTACTAAGCGGGATCGCCGAAAGCGTGACAGCTCCCGACTTTTACTCACCATCTGCGTCCAGCAGCACATCAGCATGGCTTCCGGAAAGTGCACAGTACAACAACAGCACTTAACGCCATAAACACTCAGATAGTCAATGGCCTAAACTAAAACCGACCTTGCGCGAGAACTGTCCTGGTGGCACTGAATATGTCAAAAGCTTTTAACACAGTGAACCATTCAGTGCTACTCACACTGACATTGAGAAATCCTCAATACCGCCGGGTTTGCAGAGGTGGGTTATGGGCTACCTGAGTGGTCGACAATCATGGGTCATTTTCCGAGGAGAAACATTGAAGTTAAGAAAAATTAAACAGTGGGTTCCACAGGGTGGTGTCCTCTCCCTGCTGCTGTTTAATTTTTATATATGGAAGCTCCCTCCTCTACCGGAAGAAGTTTCCCTAACCTCGTATGCCGATGATTGCACGATATTGGCGTCTGACCCGGATATTGATGACCTAAGTGAACTGCTACCTCGCCGATCTTTTCCACTTCTTCACTGCAAGACATTTACGAATACAACCGACCAAATCCTCGATTACCCTCTGCACCAGCTGGACGAAGGAGTACAGGCTTGAATTAGATGTGAAGGTCGATGACCGAAAAATTCCGACTGTAAACAACCCAAAGATATTGGGAGTCACATTCGATTGCCTGAACTGCTTTACTCCGCATACGACCGGAATTGTCCCAAAACTCCAGGGCCGCAAGAAAATACTCAAAGCGCTAACCGGCAGCACCTGTGGTAAAGATAAAGAAACCTTGCTGGCAACCTACAAAGCAATTGGCCGGCCGCTCGTAAACTATGCTGCACCGATCTGGGCGCCGGGGATGAACATTGACGCAGTTGAAGAAGTTACAGGCCTGCCAGAACACCGCCCTTAGGACTGCGACAGGAAACTTCCTGATGTCGCCGGAGCATCACTTGCACAGCGAAGCATCTATGCTACGAGTTAAGGACTTGAAGAGCACCATCCAGCAATACGTGTAACAACCGTTGGACAGGACGGTGTACCGACAAGCACTGAACGCCATTCACCAGGAGTCAGTCAACACCTTCAAAGACTTCCTTCCCGTGAATGACGTGCTCGGAGTTAAACCACCATCCATAATAGACAACGAGCTCGAGCTGCCTCGAGAGACCGACTCATCTAGCCCCCCTCTCCCTTTTGGCCGCTACAACATCAGGAAGGAAGTACACGAGTTTAAGGACGACAATCAGCACCACGTACAAGAACCCTCTTCCAATGAATGGCGTTCTCGGAGTCAAACCACCACCCATTGCAGACGAAGAGCTCGAGCCGCCTCGCGAGTCCCACGTAACACTGACACAATTAAGGTCTGGTTACTGTAGGCGACTAAATTGCTATCTATACAGACTTGAACCCGACATATTTACCACATGCAATGAGTCCCCACATGACACTAATCCCCTCTTTGTATGTCCCTTGAAATCTTCTCCACCAAACCACCTTTCCTTCTGATCCGTACCCATCGAAACAGCTCCATAACTTAGACTGATCTTGCCTGCTTCTTAGCGGAGTTAGATTACAACAATAACATCGAGCTTATTCTACATACTCTCAGCGCCGTTCACAGAGAGTCTGACAACACCATCATTAACTCACTCCTGTGTATCGAAATCCAACCATAACTCATAGTAGAAGAAAAGTTCGAATTGCCTCGCGAGTCTCGAGTAATACTAGCACATTTGAGGTCTACTTTAGCAGACTAAACTCCACTTTTCATGCTCACTAAAGCTGACTCTTCTAACACCTTTCTCCCTCTGGTCCGAGCCCGTCGAAATGGTGCGTTTCTTAGGTTTCCCATTAAGTCGTCTCGATGACATCGACTAACTTTGCTTGCTCCTAAGCGTGGTTTATTTGAGCGAACTACACTTGGTTTCCAGATCTCACGGATAAAGAAAAACATTGCAAGGGTGGCGAGACTGTCACCGTCCATGACAGCGTAATTGGCAGACAGACCAAACTTTTGCTCGCCCTAAGTAAAACAGAACTTAGTATTCTTGTTGGTGTCTCAAAGAATCTTATACAGCTTAACTTTAATCGGCTGAGTGCTGAGATTATATAGTAAAAGACGAAATATTATTTTATCCAATGCCCCAAAGCTCCACCTTACGACCCACTCATGATCCGATCTTCCAACCACCTTTTTTAAGGAACCAATCAACCAGTGACCCTTGCACAGCTTAAATCTGGATACTGTAGTAGATTAAACTCCTACCTATCCAGACTCGACCCCAGCATACCCAACGTATGCCCTGCATGTGGAGAGTCCCTGCACGACACTAACCACCTCTTCAAATGCTCCCTTAAACCAACTCATCTAACCCCGCTCTCCCTTTGGTCCAACCCCGTCGAAACAGCACGTTTCCTGGACCTTCTCTTAGATGACCTCGGCGACTTAAATTAAAAATACCTGCCCTAAGCGGGGTTAGCTAGCCGCTACAACAACAACAACAACAACCAACCAACCAATGAATAGAGTACTGTTAACAACAGTATCAAAAATAACGAAATCTGAACTGTAGGTCGAACTGATATATGAATAGAAATTTAACTTCAAGCCGTCCGGCTGATGTGTAGCTAAGAAGTAAGTGATGTGTTGGTTTCAACCCAAAGCGGTCGTTCCAAGATTGAATTGGTATCACAGAAGCGCCGCCTAATACATCGAACAAAAGTATTGATCTTGAGTAGTACAAATACACATGAAACCCAGCCATCTAAGGAGGATGAAAAGTGTCCCTTCACTTTTAATGCTAAAGGAGTTCTTCTAATATTATATTATTATTTTTTTCTGATAAATAAATTTTCGTTTCTAATTAGGCGTCGCACTCAATTCATGGATTTCGCATGTTTCTGTAAAAAAAAAAAATATCTAAAAATTAATTTTGAATAAATTACTTGGAAAATAATTTTAAGTTTTGTATACCAGGGGTGTTAGTTGAAGTTTGCCGGTTTTACTAGTAGATGTCGCTAGCAATATGTATAAATTTCTATGATTTGGCATGTACGTGTATGTAATTTTTTTCTATTCTATTCTATTAAAATTAAGTGTTTTCTTTATCAAAAAACCGGCAAATTTCAACTAACATACCTGGTACTAACTGAAAGTAGACATATCTTAATATTATTATTTTTTTCTGATAAAATATTTTCATTTCTAACCTGTCGCACTCAATTCAGGGATTTCACATGTTTTTGTAAAAAAAAAAATATCTAAAAATTAATTTGGAATAAATTGCTTGGAAAATAATTTTAAGTTTTATATATGTTTAAATAAAATTAGAAAACAAATCTGAAAATGCGTGCTTTAATGGGGAAAAAGGTTATACAATTCAAAATAGGAATTCGCTGTCAACAGTTGTATATACATACATACATATGTACCTATGTTCATATAAATATTGGTTAATTCTTGCAATTTTTTTTTGAAGACTCAAAAAGCTGACTTTCTCTTTTATAAATACTTGATTAAATAGTATTAAATAAAAAATTTCTGTTTATGACACATGCCAGATTGCATATCACTATCTACATACATACATACATACACGTGTATAAATAAAAATATGTATCTGCAAATAAATCCATCAAACTGTATCCAAAGTCTATTCAACTCCAAATTGTCATATTGGCGAAAAGAAAAATCGCTGATTTTATTCAAATTTCATTTATCTAGTTTAAAATTTCGCAAAATTTCACTTGCAATTCATTTCGGTTCGTGTGTATGTGTGTGACACATGTCATTTTGCTGAAATTGCAATTGCATATATGTACAAATATATGTACATATGCACATTGGTACCTCATTTTCAATACATTCTGTTTCTAGGAGCTTCAGAACTATGGGTGAATGAACCTTTGACTTTGTCAAAACAGCAGAAAAAAGTGAGGTGTGGAAATTTTGATGATTTTGAAAGAAAGTTGGGTTATATATATACATATATGTAAGCGCTTACAATAGCCGAAAGGCCATGGTACTGGTTGGACGAGTATTCAAAAGCAGAAAAAAATATTTTTTCTCATTGCGATCGCTACTCGGCAGGGAATGACGAGCCTTCCGAGTGTATTTCTGACATAAAATGAAAGCTCTTCCTAAAAATCCGTTCCGAGGCGGGTTAGTATAAACTGTAGATCCCTCCATTTGTTGGAAAACCAGCAAGGCGCATACCAAAACATGGAAGAGGAGGAGGAGATCGACCGAAAATCGCTTCAGCTGTTACAAAGCGCTTAATCGACTAAATAGGCAACTATTACTTTTACATTAAATTTAAGGTAATGGTGATGGTATGGTATACTATAGTACTCTATAACCTTCTGTCATTTCAAAGCTAATATCATTATGCCTCTCTCATAGAAACCCCTATCCCTATAAGCAAAAACTTTGGAACAATCAATTTTTACAGTCTTGAGACCAATTCTTCACCAGCCAAATCACATGCCATAAACAGAAAGCGGAGATAATCACTTGGTGCGAGGTCCGAACTTTATGGTGTATGTATAAGAACCTCGCAACCAAGCTCTCGGCGCTTCTGGCGTGTCACTATCGTTGAGTGTGTGGTCTTATGAAACACAATTCGCCTCCTGTTGGCAAAAGCCTGGGCACTTCTGGGCGATTGCTTCCTTCAGACGATCCAATTGCTGCCAGTACAGATCCGAATTAAGAGTTTGACCGTGCCCACTCACACAAAATACACAATAAAAATCTTCATGGCCACCAATACTGTCTGTCAGACCATTTTTGCCAGCTCACTGACCTTTGATAGCTGCTGTTTTCGCTTCCACTAGCCATTATTCGCTTTACAAATGGTTCGAAGTAAATTAGCTCCGTGAGGGTTTTTCTTGTTAGGTCAAGTGGCATCCATAAATCGAGCTTTTTTGTACATCCAGCCTTTTTCAAGTGGTTCCAAACTATTTTTGTGCAATTTTTCGAGTAATAGAACGCAAGGAAAGGTCCCTCCCAGGTCTAACACAGCTTTTGGCAGATACCAAAGATACTAAAGATAAGCCAGAAAACCGTTTGGAACCATTTGCTTAATCTTGGATTCAAAAAGAAGCTCGATGTTTGGGTGCCACACGAACTAACGCAAAAAAAAAAATTGATGGACAAAATCGACCCATTTCTGAAGCATTTGGTGACTGACGATGAAAAGTGGATCACTTACGACAACGTCAAGCGAAATCGGTCGCGGTCGAAACGCGGTGAGCCGGCAGAAACGATGGCCAAGCCAGGATTGACGGCTAGGAAGGTTTTGCTGTGTGTTTGGTGGTATTGGCCCTTGCCAATCATCTACTACTAGCTGCTCCCCTATGACCAAACGCACAATTCGGTCCTCTACTGCCAACAACTGGACCGCTTGAAGGCAGCACTCATCCAGAAGAGGCCATCTTTGATCAACGGAGGCCGAATTGTGTTCCATCAGGACAACGCCAGGCCACACAGGTTTTTGGTGACACGCCAGAAGCTCCAGGAGCTCGGAGGTTCTAATGCACCCACCTTTCGAAAATACCCGCTGTGCTGACACCAACCGCAAAATTTTTGAAAAAAAAAACAGCGTATCACGGCCATGTCGCACGCAAAAAGCCATTCATATCGCGAGTCAATAGGTAAAAACGTATTTCTTTCGTGAAAGAGCACTTAACTAAGCCACAGGAGTTCTGGCAGAAGGTTATTTTTTTCCGACGTGAGCAAGTTTTGCATCTTCGGAATCAAGAGGCGTAAGATTGTATGGCGGAAACTGGGCACGACACTCGATAAGGAAAACTTAGTGCCCACTGTGAAGCATGTTGTTGGTGGAGCAATGATATGGGGGTGTATGTTGTTGTTGTTGTTGTTGAAGCGGCTTAATTTTACCTGTTGACCTAAACGGGGTTAGATCGTCGAAAGGGTGACAGCCATTGGCCAGTTAAAATCCGGGTCAACTCCGGTGCGTAGAACCGGCTGTCTTGAGAGTTGATATGGGGGTACATGGCCAGCAATGGTAAGGCCAGAATGGAATTTATAGTGTCCATTATGGACAAATATGCATAACTTAATATCTGGAAAAGAAATTTGAAGCAAAGCGCTAAAAAATTGGATCTAGAAAGTGACTTTTTCTGCCGAACGTATAAAAAAAAAAAAAAAAAAAATAAAAAAAATTCAAATATACTATCTTTTTGTTGTGAACTGTTCATACATACATACATACATACCTATGTACCCAAATATCTTTAAATTTCCAATTAACATCTTTCAAAAAATCTCCAAATTTGCCCAATGTCAATAAAAAAAAAATTTTATAATAATTTCATATTAATACGTAATAAACGCCACTCTCTTAGTACACACATATCTCTCTTAGATAATGTATATACATACATATGTATATTTTATATTTTTACAAATTTTTTTGATTTTTTCTTTTCAACCACAAAATATACTCTTCCGTATTGCTCTCGCGCTCTTTGAACATTTTATACAATTTATACAAATTTACACAGTTACACACATACTGATGCATTTACAATACTATATGTATGTATGTATGTATGTATGTACATTTGTAGATACACTCATCCACATGTTTTAATTTCTTTGCTTTTACTTTATTTCTGCGCCTGGTGTATGTGCGAGTATGTGTGTGTGTGTGTGTGTGTGTACATTTCAAGTTCATTGACTTTTGTGTTGTTATGAAAAAATTGTAAACATTGCAATTCGAGTGACACAAGCTGAGAGAGAGAGAGAGAGAGAGAGTGTGTGAGCGCGTGAGCTGTTAGCGCTCTGAGCGAGTGTTTGGTTGGGAATTTTTAATATTTACCACTACATGAGCGTGAGAAGTCTATGTGTTTGTGGTGTTGTATGTTTTTACGCTACACAATTCAATGCGCTGAGACCGATGACAGGGTTGCGTAGTGGTGTAAAAGAAAAAGGTATTAAATGCTGAAAAGGTAAGAATTTGCAATGTGAAGAAAATTGAAGATAAATTAGGTGTAGTAAAAAGAAATCCATTATTTTTCCAATATATGGGGTTCCGTAAAATGGCGTTAGAAAGATGACATTTCGCATTAAAAAAGCTTTTCTATCAGTCAAAGACGGACACTAGCAAAGGGAAAATATGCTATATTTCACAGTTTTTCTTCCATAAGGGCGAAAACGCAACCCGGGCGGCTGAAAACATGAATTGCATATAAAGTCCTGATACTATTACAGTCAATCGAGCACAATTTCGGTTTCATTCCGGTAATTTTGATGTAAAAGTTGCTTCACGGAATGTCGATAAAATCATTATGGAGTCCAATCGGCACTGTAATCACTTTTTCGATTGCCCAAGAGCTAAAGATTGCATAAAAAACCATTTGGAGCCATTTGAATAAGGCTGTATACGAAAAAAAATTTGAGGCATTCAATTTCATGCAAAAATAATGGTTTTCTTTTTACTACACCTAATATTCTTTCAAGCATAAATGTATGTACGTAAAGTGTGATCCATTTCGTGGTTTCCTACTTTTTTAAGAAAAAAAAAACACAGAAAACTCAAATTTAATGGGAAATGTTCATTATCATTCGGAAGAACATTCTATGGCTTTTATTTTTACTAAAATAGCTTTTTCAAATATTGGCGAAATCTCAGATGATCCATCCAATTCGTCCAATTTTCGTTGACTCGTTCGAGTATTTCGACTGGCAACTGGCGAATGACATGCGTGAGGTTCCACTCCAAGGCCTGTATCAAATCCGCGTAGGCTTTAGACTTTCTATATATCCCCACGGTGTGATATCACATGATCTTGCTGGCCCAGAACGTCAAATTATCTGCTCACCGAAGTGTTCTCTCTATAAATCCTTTGGACTAGTGCGTTGTGTGGGAAGTCTTCTGACATTTATCTGCAAAAAAAAAAACTGAACCAAGTGTGATTTTATAGCCTCGTCTTTTTCGAAAGTTTTACCATTTTATGAGTTCTGTAAAGATCGAAACAAATGTCAGTCAAACTCTCTCAGTTTTTGGCAAGTGATCGAAGCATTGTCCTGTCGTAAAAGGCTGCGTCCCTATTGGCAAAAAACTCGGGGAGCCAATTTTCACAGGCCTCTCTGCCAACTTCTCACCATTAAGCTCGTTCGCCATGGACAGGAATAGATGGTAATCACTTGGTGTCAAGTCCTGACTATAAGGTGAGTGCATTAGGACCTCCCATCCGAGCTCCTGGGGCTATGTGTGGCCTAGCGTTGTCCTGATGGAACATAATTCGGCCTCTATTGATCAATGCGGCCTCTTCTGGATGAGTGCTGCCTTCAAGCGGCCCATTTGTTGGCAGTAGAGGGCAGAATTAAGCGTTTGGTCATAGCGGAGCAGCTCATAGTGGATGATTCCTTGCCAATCCCACCAAACAAACAGCAAAACCTTGCTGGCCGTCAATCCTGGCTTGGCCATCGTTTCCGCCGGCTCACCGCGTTTCGACCACGACCGATTTCGCTTGACGTTGTCATAAGTATCCACTTTTCATCGCCAGTCACCAAACGCTTCACGAATGGGTCGATTTTGTTGCGATTCAACAGCGATTCGCAGATGGAAATTCGGTCCATCAAGTTTTTTGCGTTAGTTCGTGTGGCACCCAAACATCGAGCTTCTTTTAGATTCCAAGGTTATGCAAATGGTTCCAAACGTGTTTCTGGCTTATCTGTAGTTCCTCAGCAATTAAATAAGTGCACACGTGACGGTCTCTTTCCACTATTTCCAAGATTTTATCGCAATTTTCGACGACAGGCCTTCCGACGCGTGGCGCATCTTTGACATCGAAACTACCGGAACGAAACTTAGAAAACCACTTTTGTGCTACAGGTTCGTTTACAGTATCGAGCCCATAAACTAAATTAAGTTTTTCAGCCGCTTTGGCTGCTTTTTCGCCTTGATCGAAGAAGAATTGTAAAATTTAGCGAATTTTCTCTTTGCTGGTGTCTATCTTTGAAGGGCGTTCACAACGTACTGAGTCAATCAAGCGAAACAAAGACAAACTTTTAACGCGAATAAACAAATTTTCAGCGCCGTATAGTATGACATGATGCGACACTAGTACTATGGACAATAACGCCATCTCTTAGACAAAAACCGAACGAACTTTTTTAGACAAAAACCGAACGAACTTTTTACTCACACGATTTTTTCACATTTTTGTCTACGCTTCGAATTTTTAAATACGATTTTTTCGCAAAATATGGATCTTCCATTTCCCAAAAGCTTATTAGCAGACAAAAAATATGTGAAAATAGATTTTTTTTATTAAATATTTTGTAATATTGCGCATTCGCTTTGAATTTTGATAATTTTTAACATTTTTGACATTATTTGTCCGTATTATTTCGTATAAAATAATATTAATTCTTATAATTTAAAAATTTTTTAAAACCAAAATACATTGGTTCGACATAAAACTATTCAGAAAATTTTAATTGTGATTATTATTAAGTAAAAAAAAAATTAATGCAAGGCTTTAGAATTTTATTGACAAAAGTTTAAGTTGTTTTATAGATAAAATTATGAAAATGTATATTATTATTATTTTTATTATTATTTTTAATATTATTATTAATACAAAAAATTTATTTTATTATTATTATTTATTATTATTATTATGATTATTATTATTATTAATAAAAAAATTTATTTTATTATTATTATTATTATTATTTATTATTATTATTATTATTATTATTATTATTATTATTATTATTATTATTATTATTATTATTATTATTATTATTATTTATTATTATTATTGTTATTATTATTATTATTATTATTATTATTATTATTATTATTATTATTATTATTATTATTATTATTATTATTATTATTATTATTATTATTATTATTATTATTGTCGAGTTGTATCGACAAAAGTATCGCCGGCGTGTCGAATAAAAAGAAAAAAAAGAGGGTTATTAGAGTTTATACTTTATAAATATATTTATTTATAAATATGAATGCATATGTGTATGTGTATATAATTCACGTTAATTGTTTTGTGTAACAATTTTGTACTTATTGGGTAGGGTTAGTAAATTTAATGTTAATATGACCTGTGGGTTTGATGTTGTTTTTCCAACGATGTGGTTGTTGTTGTGTGGGTTTCACTTCACTTTCACTGCTTTCACCTTTGTTTGTTTTCAAAAAACTGAAAACATTATTCGCATGTTGGCGCTGTTTGGTATTTTTGCATTGTCCTCTTGTTCGTTTTGAGGACAATGCAGGGATGTGTTTATTGGGCATAAACAATTATTATTATTATTATTATTATTAATAAAAAAATGTATTTTATTATTATTATTATTATTATTTATTATTATTATTAATAATATTATTATTATTATAATTATTTTTAATAAAAAAAATTTATTTTATTATTATTATTATTATTGTTATTTATTATTATTATTATTTTTATTGTTATTTATTATTATTATTATTATTATTGTTATTTATTATTATTATTATTATTATTATTGTTATTTATTTATTTTTTTTTTTTTTTTTGCGGGTGAGGAGAAGAAAAATGCCTTCCGCATCATCATTGTGTCGTCACATCAATGGTATGTGCCACTTGCAGGTCACTAAAAAACTCTCCTCTAGGGAACCGTCGCCCACCCTGGAACCGCTTTCGCATTACTTCAGGGTGGCGTTCCATTTTTCTCATAGTGAGATTACATCTCGCCACCTGCGTCCAGGTCCCGCTTTTTCGCTCGTAGTACTACTTCTGCGAACTCTCCTACTTTTGCCCAGTTTGCTTCGCTTTCTAACATAATTGAGGCAATGTTATCTACTCTTAGTTCTCCAACTGAGTTTTCAAGCCTGATTCTCGCGTCTTGCCAACGGGTGCATTGAAAGAATGTATGCTCTGCATCATCTTCGTCAGCATCGTTATAAATACATGACGGATCTTCAGCTTTCCCTATTTTATGCAGATATTTCCTGAAGTATCCGTGACCAGACAGCATCTGGGTAGTGTAGTAATCTACTTCGCCAGATTTCCTGGTTGTCCATATTCTGACGTCTGCTATTATTTTGGCCGTCCATCGTCCGTGAATTCCTTCTTCCCATCGGACTTGCCACTGGTTCAGGGTTTCTTTCCTTATGTCCTCTTTGTTTGTATTGACAGTGCATCCTTGGTTCCTCATTTTTTTGAGCATCCAGCTTCTTTTCTTTTCGGCTGCCAATAGGTCGATGGGAATGCTTCCGCTTATCACAGCTATAGCTTCCCCTGATACTGTGCGGTATGCCGACGCTATCCTCAAAGCCGCTGTGCGGTATACTTTGGCCAGTACCATTCGCCTATTTTTCTTCTTGAGCGAGTCCGCCCATAGCTCGGCTCCATAAAGTAGGATGTTAAGGGTTGCCGCCATGATGAGCTTTCTTTTTTCTTGTGTTGGACCTCCTATGTTAGCCATTAGTCTACTAAGCTGGGAAGTGACTTTGGAGGCTTTCGCTGCGGCATGCTGGATTTGTGCCCAGTAGCTCAGTCTAGGGTCTAGTCTTACACCCAGATAGTTAACAACTCTTCTTGACCTCAGCGTATCCGCGGTTGTGTGAATGTCTACTTCCAGAGGTATGTGCTTCATCGTTAATAGCAGCAACTCGGTTTTTTCTGTTGCAAGTTTGAGACCGCGTTGGTCAAGCCACATTTTTGTTCTAATCATTACTTGATTTAACTTCCTGCGTGCGTCTTCCGTATCGCGCGCGGTAATTATAGCGGCAATGTCGTCAGCATATCCCACAAGATATGTGCTCTCAGGCATCTCGAGATCTAATATGCCATCGTAGCTGACGTTCCAGAGGTCTGGCCCGAGGATAGAGCCCTGCGCTGCTCCCGCCGTCACCTTGTGTTTTCGCTGCCCGTCGGTAGTTTGGTAGAGTAAGACCCTATCTCTAAGGTAGCTCCTCATCATTAGGCTGAGATACCGGGGGATGGAAAATTTATTCTCTAAGGCTGCAATCATATCCTTCCACTGTGCACTGTTGAAGGCATTTCGAACGTCCAATGTGGCTAGTAGGACTATTTGCTTGTGAAACCCTTGTTGGGCCTTTTCAACACTTTTAACTACATTCTCGATTGCTCCCAGTGTTGATCTGCCGGGCCTGAAACCGTATTGCTTTTTTGAGAGCCCTCCAGCACTAGCAATAGCTGCTTCTAGTCTCGGTTTTAGCAGTCTTTCCAGAAGCTTTCCGGCAGTGTCCAGCATGCAGAGAGGGCGGTATGCCGATGGACTGTCTGGGTTTCCTTTCCCCTTACTGATGAGCACCAGCTGCTGTCTTTTCCAGATTTCTGGGAATAGAGTTGTTTTCAGACAGGCGTTAAACATATTTAGAAGTAGATTAGGCCGTTCTCGGGTAATTACTTTCAATACTTCGGCGGGTATGCCATCGGGACCTGGTGATTTATTTGGCTTAAGCTTACTTGCCGCTATTTGTAACTCTTCGGTGGTAAAACAAGGTGTTTCTATTGGGAGGTTCTCAAGTGTTGCTTGTTCTTCCCGTAACTCGTGTTCTGGAAATAAGGCCTTAACAATCTGTTCCATTTTATGTCCGTTAAATTCTGGGGGTGGTGTCCTAGCGCCGAGTTTTTTCATCACTACTCTGTACCCTAGCCCCCAAGGATCCCTATTTAGGTCCTTACGTAGCTCTTCCCACTTTTCTTTTTTACTATTCTCGATGGCACGTTTAAGTTCTTTTTTCGCAGCGTGGTACAGTTCCATTTCCGTAGCTGCGTTGCCTCTTCGTCTGTTCCTTGTATAGACCCGCCGAAGGCGAAGACACGTTTTCCTTAGTTGCGCTATACTCTCCGTCCACCAGTACGCTGCTCGTTTTTGTCCCCTATTAGTGGCTCTTGGCATACCCTTATTACACGTTCGAGTTATTATGAGCATTGTTTCATCCACTAATTTCTTTGCGTTTTCCGAGTTGTTCTCTGCGGTGGCTTGTTTATCAATTTCCGATAGTAGTAAGCCAGTGTTTAGCTTTGAAGCATTCCATTTGCGGAGGGAGCTGTGTGTACTATTTTGAGCAGGTCGAGCTTGAGATCCTATTGTGAAGGTTATGTACTGATGATCACTGCCAGTATAGTCCTCCAGCACTTCCCAGCCTGTTACCATGCCTGCTAAGCGCTCCGATGCCAATGTTATGTCGGGTGTTGTTTCTTCGCATCCTGGTCGTCTGAAAGTCGTTGCTATTCCGGTGTTGAGTACAACAAGGTCCAGTCGTGCGGCCATCTCTAGAATCCGTTTGCCTCTGGAGTCGGTGCTCTGCATACCCCATTCGACTGCTTTAGAGTTAAAGTCTCCCGCGATTATCATGTGTCCCTCTGTCTCACGAGCGGCGTCCTCTATGCAGTCCAGTTTAGCTTGGAAATCGTGGATGTTGTCGCTAGGTGTTAGGTAGCAGCTGAAAATAGTATAGAGGGCGCATTTGGTCCAGACGAAACCATTTCCGTTCCCGCTTGTTGTGATGTGGAGTTTGCTGCTAGGGGGAAGCCACATCGCAGCAGTGCCACTGCTATCCTCTAGCCATGATCCACTTTCCTTCTTTTTATATTGTTCGCTGATAATAATGACATCGTAGTGGCTTTCTCTTGTCATTTGTGTCAGCAGCGCGTCCGCAGTTTTGCATCTATGCATGTTGGCTTGCAGAGCTTTCAAGTCTTTGAGTAGCTGTTGTATACCGTGCACTTCTTGGAACCCGGTACGTGGTCTGTCTGTTCATATTTTGCCTCCTTACATAAGCAGCAGTTTGAGGGGTTACGACATTCTTTAAGGCTGTGTCCTCCTTGGCCACACTTTATGCATAAGCCTTGATTCGTTCTGTCCGGTCCTTTACAGTCCCAGGTTGAATGCCCGGGTCCGAAGCAGCGGAAACATCTCTTCGTACTTTCTTTAAGCCGTAGCCTACAGCTGATCCATCCGATTTTAATACGAGCCTGCTTTATTAATTTGTCGGCTTCTTCGCTCGGTAAGGTTATATATGCTCTTACTTGCTCTCTGCTGTTGGGTGCTGAGATATTAATTTTGGTGGCCATGGAGGGCTCTCCCAACGCTCGATGTACTGACTCCAGGATTTCTTCTTTAGTTGTTAAGGAATCGATATCTCTGATCTCCACTGTAGCTTTTGGCTTTAAGTTAGCTACTGATGCGGACTACTTTAGAGTACTCTTTAGGATTTCACAAAAGTTTTGGTTAGCCGTCTGTCCTTTTTCTAATTCTAAGAGGATAGCACCCGTTCTTGTTTTCCGTATTCCTCGTATCTTGACTTCGTTTTCGTCCGGTTTTATTTTCGCCTTGATATTTCGGAGAACTTCTGCGTAGCTTCTCCCATCTGCAGGCTTAATGATTACCGCATCTGATAGTCTCTTGGGCCTAGTTTTGGGTTTAGCCTTTTCTGCTTCTTTCTTGTGTCCATCGGTTTTAGGTACGTTTGATGTTGACGACGGTTGCTTATTGGCATTAGGTTTTTGTGTCTTCTTCGTTGTCACTGTCTTCCATTGCAGCTCGGGTTATTTATTATTATTATTGTTATTTATTATTATTATTATTATTATTATTATTATTATTATTATTATTATTATTATTATTAATATTATTATTATTATTATTATTATTATTATTATTATTAATATTATTAATAAAAATAATAATAAAAATAATAAAATAAATTTTCGCAATTTTATCTATAAAACAACTTAAAGTTTTGTCTACAAATTTATTTTAAAATTTTCCGCTATCCATAAAATTGAACCAACTTCGTCATTAAACATATGATTTCGCTCTTGTCGTAAACCTTGTATTCTTATAGTGAACTGTAGAGACACTAAACATATTTTTTTACTGTTAAATATATTAAATATTTTCTTTAAATATTTTTTATTATATTTTATGCCGTTATGCATTTTTCGCTTTTTTCTATTTTTTACTAAAAAGTACTTTTTTTTAAATTTCTGCATGCAATTTGTAGCAACCCTGCGCCTGCTGCGCTAACTCTCCACTTCCACGTACACTCACTAACACATTTGCAGTGCATTAAATACTTCCCGCGCTTTTGATTTCGCCAAAAAAGAATTTTTAAACACCCTTAATGGCGCTTTTCTACACTTTAATGTACATACACGTAGATACATATGTATGGATGTTTGTATATGTTTATCTGCTAAAATATGGCATAAAGTTATGAAATTATAAAATTGCACTCAAATTGGTATTAATGGTAAAAGTCAATAGAGATAAGGTATTACCAGCGTACATACACGTATGTATGTATGTACATAACCTCAACCATATCTACCTACGAGTACAAATATATCTACTTTCGTGTACTTGTGCTATCACTACGCCCTGTGCTTGATGCCTGCTTCACTCGCTCGCTTTTGCATTTTACACATTTACATACATACATACATATGTATATACACAAACGCACACACACACACACCCTTATGAAAGTTTGCTACGCACTCTCCGGGTTTTCGCATCCAACTTTGAAATTGCATCCACCAGAAATTCATTTGTAAATACATAAATAATCGCCAGCGTTGAATTTCGTTGTGCTGTCGCTTTCTGTTTACCTGTTAGAAATGTGGTATTGAAATCGATTTTAAATCGCTCGCATAACGACAACAAAATCGATTTCGTAATAAATCTAATTTTTTTTTTTCAAGTATTTGTTGTCGTTATCATTCATCAAAAGAGCTTTTAATAGGCAAAGAAGGAAGTAGGGGGGAGCACGCGCACTTCACTATTCCAGGCGAGTCAAAAAGAACACCACGTGGTTTTGGAATACAAGTGGTGGGGTTCTACTGAGACACAACGCCTCAGCTTCGCATCTAACTTAGCAATTTGGTCCTGTGAGTGTGCAAGAGCGATGAGACAAACGAATTTTCGGCATATGAAAGAGACTCTAAGCAGTTTAAGATTGCCTAATATTGATTGGCGGCCGAAATAGCCGTGCGGAACGCCTTGCTTCTTCCCGTCCTGCTCCGACCAGCACACAAAATTACAGAAAAATCATTTTACTAACTGCGGTCGCCACTCGGCAGGGAATGTCAAGCCCTCGGCGTGTAGTTCTGACATGAAATAAAAAAATAAGAATTCATCAGCCTTTCGAAGGCGGCTAAGAATAACCCGTAGGTCCCTTCATTTGTTGGAAAAACACTAAGACAAACGACAAATTGAAGGAGGCGCTCGGCCGAGAAACACTACTCCTATGTGCCACAGATAGCTTGAGAAAAAGCTCTAAATTAAAAGTTTTGGCAACAAAGTTGGGTTAGTTTACGCTGAATAGATGATACTGTTAAGGGTTCCTCGTTAATAATATCAAGTGTTTGCACTGTTTTTATCACTTATTATATATTTCAAATGCTCTAATTCTCTTTTCTTCTTCGTCTTCTTTGGCTTGTGCACCATTTAGACGATTGTAGCCGTATTCAAAACAGCGCACCAGTTGTCTCTTCAGTCTTTCAGACATTCGGCGTCAATTGGAGTCAGAAAGTGCTTCTCCACCTCATCGTTCCAACGGCATCTTGGTCTTCTGCTTTCCATACTTTCTGCGCCGCTTGGAATACTTTCAGACCAGGACTTTTTTCGTCCATCCGGAGGAGTTGTTCAAGCCCGCAAAGTTGCTGTCACTTAATACGCTGAACTACGTCAATGTCGTGCTATACCTATAGTTCCAACACCTGCGGAATTCGCCGTTCCCAACTCTACTTCTTCTTCTTTATTGGCGTTCGCACCGCTTATGCGATTATAGCCGAATCAATATAAGCGCGCCATTCTTCTCTTATTTTCGCTGTCTGGCGCCAGTTGGAAATACTAAGTGAACCCAGGTCACACTCCACCTGATCCTTCCAACGGAGTGGAGGTCTTCCTCTTCCTCGGCTTCCATCAGCGATTACTGCATCGAATACTTTCAAAGCTGGAGTGCTTTCATCCATACGGACGACATGTCCTAGCCAACGTAGCCGCTGTCTCTTCATTCGTTGAACTATGTCAATATCATCGTATAGCTCGTACAACTCATCGTTACATCGTCTGCGGTATTCGCCGTAGCCAATGTGTAAAGGACCATAAATCTTACGCAAAACTTTTCCCTCGAAGACTCCTAGAGCCGACTCATCAGATGTTGACATCGTCCACGCTTTTGCGTCATATAGTAGGACCGGTATGATGAGTCACTTGTGGAGTTTGGTTTTCGTTCGCGGAGAGAGGACTTCACTTTACAAATTCCCTACTCAGTTCAAAGTAGCAACTGTGGTTAAGAGTGATTCTGCGTTGGATTTCAAGGCTGACATTGTTGTTGGTGTAAATGCTGGTTCCTAGATATACGAAAATATCTACGACCTCGAAGCTATGACTGTCAACAGTGGCGTGGGAGCCAAACCGTAAATACCCAGACTATTTTTTTTCTGGTTTTCTGACAGTATATGTTTCGTCTTGCCCTCATTCCCTATCGCACCCATTCACCTGACCTCCATATTCAGTCAGCAGAAAGCAGTCCATACCGCGCAGTTATTCAGGCCAATGATATCACTATTATCGGCATGCGCTTTTATAGAGGATCTGTACCTTCTCTATACACTCTATAGATTTGCAGATTATCTACTCCAGCATTAGGTTGAAGAAGTCATACAAAAGAGAGTCACCTTTTTTTTAGAAAAATTTTTTTGACAAACCCCTTCACGCTGACCGGACATAACCTCAACCACATAGTGGAAGTGCTCGACCAAAATTTATTTGTTTTGTCCGAAAGTCAACTCTTCAAAATCAGAAAATCATCCAAATCTAAAAAAATATGGAAGTTACACCTCAGTTACGAGCACCATAGAGAGAAGTAAGTAATATACTTTCTTTGTCCCCATTTGGGCAAACTTATGAGTTTCCTGTTTGTATATGACGTTCTCTCGTCGAACATATCCTTCATGAGAGAATCTTTCACTTGAGACATAAAATCAAAATGACCTAAATTTTGTTTTAAGGACTCAATTTGGATATGGTTTCCATCCTCTCCAATTTTGTTAAAATACAAAGAATTAGTTGCTAGAGAGACGAGGTTACCTAGAGACGACTCAAACTGGAATCTTTTCATGGGGAGAGATCGGTCTGTTCTGCTGGGTGTTTGTGCCATGAATTCAAAACCTCACATGTGTGAAGTAGACATCTCTGCAAGAAGAGTACAAAAACCTTAATCAATATTCATGGATGTTCTTCTTTCCTTTTGTTATTGTAGCGGCATCTCATCCAAGAGCAGATAAACTTATTCGATAGCGACGAGGTCAACGAGTAGTTTTAGTGTGTTTGGTTCAGAGGGGATGAGATGTTTTTGGAGTTCGCGAGCTAGGTAGAGCTCTACGTCTACTATTTGTGGTGTTTGAATTCTGAGCACGCTATTCACAGGCAGAGATTTAATAAAGATGTTGGTAGACTCTATGTGAATGGTGTTTAGAGACAGTCGGTAGCTCACACTGCCGAGTAGAGCTCGTAAAGTTAATAACTTTCTTATTAATTTGCTTAGGTGGAGGTGCTCTTTACAGTACATGTTTACTAGGATGACCCCTAGGATGGCGTTCCAGCAGATATTTCCCACACAACATAACATTTTGATCCTTAACTGGGTGAGCTTAGATGTTGCACAGTGTTTCAAGGTGATATCAAAAGCTTACTTGTTACGCTCTAAAGGTTGATGTTCTGACACACTTGTAGTTTCTTCTTCTCTCCTGTTTAATTTTGAGGATAATTTTCTTCAAAATGTACCTATGTATGCAAGCTCATCTCTAAAGACCTCCATAAATAGCTTTGCTGTGTCCATGAGTTACTTTTTCCGAAGCGACTATGGTTTGTATCATAATGAGCTTGTGGAATTCCAAAAATGGTGATATCTGGTACTCTACTTAATTGTTGTTTGAGTAAGATCAGTTTGGTACGTTTGCTGGGTGAATGGGAATTGACTTCCTTTCTAGTCTTGAAATATTATCGTTGTTTTCGTGCTATACATAGATTGGGTTTTTTGCCTTTCCAATAAATATATAAAATAAAATGATTATTTAGATTTTATTATTTTAATATATATTTCTTTTTTTTAATATATTTGACCGCTTTTCAACAACCTTAATTTTATAATTAATTTCCCAGTTTTTTTATTTTATTAAATTTTTTTTAAATAAATTTATTTAAATTTAATTTGCTTTATTTTATTTAAATTTTTTCGAATTTAATTTTATTTAATTTAATTTTGTTTAACTAAAGTT
>JAWMAG010000065.1:11010000-11062500 GCA_037013455.1 Ceratitis rosa
TGCAGTTTTGGAACACCCGAAATAGTTAGAAAAAAATATGAGTTTTACTTGACATGAAGTTTTTACAAAATTTTTATAAAAATTTGAAAAATAATCTAATTTCTGTTTGAAAATTTTAAATTAATTTAAAACAAAAATTAATTTTTTTGAATTTTGCAATTTTCTATATTAAAATTGGGCAATTTTCCGCACAACTATAAGCTCAGCATGATTTTAAAATTTTATTGGCAAATTAAAAATTAATTATGATTAAAAATTAATTTTGTATATTTTGAAATTTAAGCGCTCGTTCTTTTTTTCCAGATTTTTTTTGTTTTAATCAACATTTGAACCCGAATTCTTTCGTTGGAAAGTTTATGAAAAAGAATTTCAAAAATTTCTGAGCCTTTCTTATATATACAAATAAAATTTTATTTTTTAATCTACATATATAATTTATAATTCGAAAGAAAAGGAAATATATATATATATATGAGTTCAAAATTTTTCCACAACATCGTTAGAAATGCTTTTAATTAATATTTTATGAATTAAAATTTTTAAGATTTGACTTTTTGAAAATATATTTTAAATTTTTTCCCAATATTTTTCAAATAAAGCGCTTTTATACAAATATATATATGGACAATTTTTCAAAATTTTTGAATTTCTCAAAACTTTTTTTTTCAAAAAACTTGAAACATTTTTTCAATTACGGAAAATTACAAAAAAGAAAAAATAAATCAAAAAATCGAAAACTAATATTTTAAATCGATAAAAATTATTTTTTGAAGCGAACTTTTTGTAAGAAATTTATATTTGAAGAAAAAAAAAATTGGCTCAGTTCAATATTTCAACAAATAATTGGAAGAGCTTTTAATATGTTTTGAATTTTTCATATTTTTTAAATAAAGTATTTTTGTTTTTGTTGTTTTTTATTTACTTTTTTTTTGCAACTAAAAACATTTGGGCAAAAATCGAATATATCAAATATCGATTTTTAAAAACTATTTTTTGAAGTAATTTTTTTTACTGAGAAATCATTCGAGTTTTCAAAATAGTAACAGTTTTATATTTAGTATAAAGTGGCAGTTGTTAAAATTTACAGAAACGAACAATTAATTATTTACTATAAAAATAATTTAAAATAAGTATGTAGTTAAAAATTAAATTAAAGATTGAAAAATTACAATAATTTTTTTTTTTTAGTTTTTAAAATAAAATTTTTGAAAAATTTTAAAATTAAAAAAAAACAAGTTTTACAATTTTTCAATTAGAAAAAGTTGGAAATTGGAAAAGTTTAAAATTTTTAAAAATTAAAATTTTGAAATTTCTCGTTTTAAAAATGCAACTTAGCACAAGCAACGCGTCTTAAAAACTACATTTTTGGAAATATATTTATAATATATATATTTAAATATTTTATTTTTTACATTTAGCGCACAGATTGAAAGCTTAATTGGCTTGATTTCTACCTTCAAATCCCCATCTTGCTCCTCCCCCCGCCCTCCGTGCATGTGCACACACGCCAGCCGCTTTTATGCTGCGACCGCACACCTTTTTTACAGACTAAATAATTTAATAAATTTAATTTAATAATAGAAATTATTTAATTATATTTTTTTCTCCTTCACTGCGCCGGCTGTTGTTGTGTTTGCTGCGCGCCTGACGACGCTAAGCTCGTTTGCTGTTGCTGCTGCTGCTGTTGTTGCTGCTGCTGTTGCTGCTGTGTTTCATAGCGCTGACGTAATGCAGTAAGCGCGCTCAACAAACGACTATTAGCCGCATCGAGCGCGGCAATTTGCTGACCTTGCTCCTCGATGACGCGCTGCTTGTGTGACAAAGCCAACGACATTTTCAACTGTTCGCGACGCAACTCCTCCTCCATTGTGATAAGCCTGTAATGAGTTGTGTAATGAGTAATATATATACACACAACGCGTCAGCGCGCACACTACGCGCCTCTCTACTCACCTATCAATAATACTGCGCATTGTCGACTCCGATTGCATACTCAGATTACTCACACCACTGCCGCCGCTACCGCCATTAACGCTATTGTGACGATTCAAGGCGAATAGCTCATCGCTCGAATCACGTAGCTCGGCCTCATCACGATCGAGCGTGTGACGCAGCGTATCGAGAGTTTCCTGCAGCAATTGTATTTCACCATTTTGATCGAAGCTGCCGCTATTCGCGCTGCCTGCGCTACCGCCAGTGCTGCTATTGCCGGCCGCTGTAACGTGTTGTTGTTGATGGTGATGCGCGGCGGCATTGGTGTGCGCGCGTGGTTGACGACGGCGTTTGCCCTCGTGTGGCGCGCAGTGACCTGTAGAAGGAAAGAGCAGGTAAAAATTGTATACATTACTGTTATAAGCACATTTATATAGTTCTCTCTAGTTTATACACTCACCTTCCGTATCTGTTGAGCTATCGCTGAGTGTGCGCGCCGAATCCAAACTCAAGCGCCGCTGATAGCGCCCACCCATGCCGACGCCATTATGCGCCAGTCCACTGCTCGGCTTGCCAAAGCCGTTATTACTGAAGAGACCACTCGCCGCGTTGGAGGCTGCCACTGCCGCAGCGGGCATATAACTGCCACTACTGTGACCAGCGCCATTTACGGGCGCATAAACATCTTCGCGCTTAAATTGTGGATTAGTGCGTGGCATGCGCGCGCCACTCGCTGTAGATTGTATGGAGATCGGTCCAAGTCCAGTATTGGCGCCAGACGATGACGAGCTACTGCCGCCGCTGAGTGAGCGTTGCGCTTCTAAGTGACCATGCGAAGGCGATTTCATGAGTTTGTTATTGCCGGCGCCACCACCAAAGCCGTGATAGTTATCAGCAGAGAGACGCTCCTCTGAAGAGGAAGGCGTCAGTGCGCCACCGTTATTCAAAAGCGCTGCGCGCGCTGCTACAAGACCGCCACCTTGTACTTTCGGGCGTTGCGCGGCAGAAGAGCCGAACAGTTGCTGGTGCGCAGACTGTTGTTGATTACCGCCGGCGTGAAAACCGCTGCTATAGTTGACGCGCTGATGATGATGATGATGGTGGTGATGATGCGCGGATGTGGCGCCGCCGCCCACCGACTGTTGTTGCTGCAACTGGTATGTGGGATTCTTGAAAGCAAGCGGCGTATTGCCGCCAATACTCTTTTGCTGCTGCAACTGTTGCTGCTGCTGCTGTTGCTGTTGTTGTTCGATGGGGCTTGACGACTGCGACGGCGGATTTGTGGCAATGCTTTGGTAGCCCGACGAGCAGTGACTACTCTTGGCCGACAATTGCTCACGCGCATTTTTCAACGCATGTTGGCCGCCCGCCTGTGCATTATTTGCGGAAACTATTTCACCCACAACGGCATGCTCCTCGGCGTACTTGAAGAGATCATCTAAGTCCTCTAAGTTCATGGGCATGTTCGGATGAGGATTGGAGTCACGCGTTGCATGCATGTGTGCGCCTGCCGCGGGCGGTGGTCTTTGGTATGCGGGCAACTTGTGAGCGTGTGGCGTCGAGGAAGCCGCGCCGCCTCCACTATGATCCGGTATACCGAGATTAAGTTTGCTCGGCGTGCGCTCATTCAGCACCAAGCTCACGTTCGAATTGTGCAACTTCTGACGATGTTGTTGTGCTGCCATCTGCTGCTGCTGCAAGTGCGCGGCATTACCCTTGAGCAAGGGAGTTGGTGACTTGCGCACAAAGGCGCTGTTTGTATCCAAACCGGAAATTTGTATGAACTCACCGTTGGCTAAATCTTCATAGTTATTATTGTTGCCGCGTGGTAGCGTCGTAGCGCGCAGCATGCCATCGCTGTCATTGCCATTGTGACTACTCAAATTGCTGCTGCTCGCAAGCGACGAGGACATATTGCCATTGCTGCTACCCAACATGCCGTAGTAGTGCGCGTTGCTGCCACCACCGCCGCCACCGCCGCCGACATGTAAGCGTTCAATCGTATTACTAGCGCTAGCGGCAGGCGCTGGTGGGCAATGATGCTGCACGTTGGTGGAGATGAGTAAATTGTGACTGCTGCCGCCGGCGCCGCCGTTGATGGAAGACGAAGCGAGCGAACTTTGTGATTGCGCGTGTTGTAGCTGCGTGCTCATGTAGCCGCCGACAATGGAGCTTTGAGAATTAGAGTGACGCTTGTCCAGTGCGCTGCTGCTGCCCATGCCCGTATGCTGTTGGCTTTGTAATTGATGCGCATGAGCGTGTTGCTGTTGCTGCTGTTGTTGTTGTAGCAGTGCATTGACTGTTGGATCATTATAACGAAAGATGTTCTTCTCCAGCGAACTCGGCGTCAACACGCCGCGCATAATGCCGCGCTCCGCCGATATTGGCTTCGTGACGATGGCATGTTGTGGCTGCGCCAGCTGCGCTTGATGTTGTATGGGCTGATGTTGTTGCTGCTGCTGCTGCTGCTGCAGCTGTATTTGCATGGCCGCATCGTCAGGATTGCGGTTCTCCTGGTTCTCGGTTGGCGTATGCGACGTGCTCATGTGTGGCATGTGTTGCATGAAATTGTTGCTCTCTTTGGCTTTGCGTATCTCGTCGAGTATATGTTGCAGTGGATCGAGCTCGTGTTGGCGCGCCTCTGGCAGCTTGGTGATGCTCTCGCTGAGCAGTATGTGCAGAATGGAGAGCTGCTTGCCCTGATCTATATAGCCCGCCCAGTCGAGTATGGACTCAGGTGCGGCATGCTCGGGCCGCGTAGAGATCTGCTGCAAGAACTCTTTCATGCGTGGCGCCTCTTGCTCGAGGAAATCATTGAGAAACTCCATAAAGCTCTCCTTGCCCTGGAAGCGCGTGAAGTTCGCGAGTGTTTGGAGCGTTTTGGCGACCAGCGTTAGATTGCGTGTGGCGCGTGCGGAGGGTAGCTCTGTAAGCAGAAGGAAATGAGAGTAAAAATAAGACACTTCAAACAAAAGTCTCAAAACTCACCATTGGTTATATTGAATAAGCTCGGCGACAGTATGGCCGGACAGAGAAAGCGCAAGAAGATGGAGGCCGATATCAAATTATCCGCCATATCCTGTCGTCCCAACTGCTGCAGACGCTCGCGAAAGGTTGCGAAGCATGTGCGCAACTGTTGTGGGAAGTGTTTGTGTGACTCGTAAATGCACTGCCAGGCGCTGCGCACTGCGGCACGCAGTGACGCCTGTTGACGTTGCAGTGAACCGCTTGCTTTTGTCGGATCCACCTCACAGTCGCGATCCGATTGTATAATCTCATTGATCGGCGCCGAGAGCGTGTCCTGTAAATACTGTTCGCCCGTCAACTTGAGAAAGGCTTCCATACTCTTCGTGGCCAATGAATTGCCGCGGAATGTGAGTCGCTGATCGCCGACGCGTAACAAATCCAATGCTACAACATCGGTGAGAAAGGCGCCGGCTAAACCCTGCGCATGCATTAACAGCACGAGCGCCTGCCCAATGTCCTCTTTGGCTTTGACGCCGATAACTGGTTCGAGCGTTTCGCACACGCGCTTATAATTATTCTTTAAATACTCGAGAAAGTCGGCATACACATTGATGGGGAGGATGTCGGTACTTTGGAAGCGACATTTAATGCGTAACGTCGGTATCACCTCCTTACCATTGCGATTTAAGCTGTCGCTCGCTTTCTCACTTAATATCGGATACCAATCCTCGGAGAAGATGCGTGAGGTCACCTCGTGTATTGGTATTTTCACCGAACCAACGAACATATGTTTGTCGCGCTTCTTCTTCTTCTCCACCTCACGAAACACATTCACCGTGATCACATTGATGTCAGGCACATCGGGAAAATCGAAATATTCACCCCAGAAGAGTAAGTCGGTTTGTAGCTTAACGCTCGTCCGTCCATATAACGCCTTATCCAAGTGAAGTTCACAGAAATATTTCTTCTTTGGTTGCATATTCTTCGCTTCATAGATCCACATCTTAAGCGAATTATCTGTGTGACGTGTGTGCTCGGCATTCGGTGATATTGACTTGCGTAGCGAGTATATCCAGAGATCGCGCTCCTGCCGCGAGCCGCAGGCGTAATAGCGTTCACCTCGTGGACCGCCACGCACTTGAAAACAGTGACGACGGCCGAGCACCGATTGATGTACTGGTGCGACGCCAACAGCGCCGGTGCAAGAGAGATCTGGAAAAGAGTAAGAGAGGTTTTAAATGAGTCGGGAGAGAGAGAGAAAGTCTAAGAGATTTAGAGCTCAAGAGGTATATGAAAGAGTGGAAGGAACGTAGACCTAGAAAAAGGTTAATGTGGAGATGAGCTCTGGGAAAAAATTGTGGAGGGAAAGGGGGAGGAGGGAGAAAGGGGTGAGAAGAGAGAGTGGTAGAGGTAAGAGAGGGTAGTGTGGAGAGAGAGAGGGTAGATTGAGAGAGAGAGAGAGCGTCAAAAACTTACCGATCGACGACATGACTGCATGACTGGAGAGCAAACTCTCATGTGAACGTGAGCCGCGTAAGCCGCCAGAGCCTCTTTTAGTGCGTTCCAATTTGGTAACTGATTTTGTACGTTTAAGCGGATTTGCTCTGTAAAGAAAAATAGAAATATTTTATTACTGTTAAAACGAGATGAAGAAAAGAAAAAACATTAAAGATGGCATTGGAAAAGGGATCAAAGAAGATGATATACCAAGCACACATTGTAACAATAAGGAAGTCTTCTGCTGCTGTTTAGAACGCTGCAAGATCTCTGACTGGGTTTTAGGAAGTCGTCAAGGCCAAATTCCCTCATTTAAGGGATCATCTGGTTGTTCTTATGGCCCAGCTAGCTTTTTATTTACCCCAATTTGAGGTTCGCATCTTGATTGAGGGAGCTACAGCTTATTCTAAGTTGCCTCTAATCGGCTGATCTGATCTTTAGAATCAGCTTTTCTTTCATATCAGAAATACACGCCGAGAGTTTGGCATTCCCAGCCGAGGAGGGACCACAATGAGAAAAATTTATTTTCTATAATTTTGTATGTTGGTCGAAGCAGGACTCAAACCCTGACCTTCCGAATGGCGGCATGCAATGCTATCCACTTGGCTATTGCGATCTCCAAACTTAGCTCTATAATCCCGCTGTTTTTTACACGGAGTTTGACTCTTCGGAGTGCCTTAGTGGATGGCTAAATGAACAGCAAATAGTTTGTGCAAGCCATCCCTTTATATTTTGTAGATTTTCTGATTTTTCTTAAAGAAGCATACACTTTTCTTTATAAGATTTGCATATTATTTATTTTAGTATTAATTTATATTAATTTGAAAAAAAAATGTTCGAAAAGTTTGTGCAAGTTTTGGCTTGCGCAACTAAAATTATTTTATTTTAGTTTTCAACAAATGCTTTAAAATGTCAAAAATTAAGTATATCCAAAAAACTGTACAATCCAGAGTTTGCGCAAACTTTTCCGGACACATACCACATTTTTTTTATTTTTTTAATTTTAAATTTAATTCCTTCTTTCTTTTTTTTGATCTTATGACATTTTTAAAATGCATGAATTAACTTGTCTCTATAATTAACCCTGCAGCCATTGACTTCATTTAGACCAAAGTTGCCAACATTTTGTGACAGCTGATATGCAAAAGTTACAAACTTCATTTCTTTTCCGGCAAAAGCAAAAAATAAAAGCAACATTTTAATTGAATGCTTATACATTTGACATGCCACATTATTGCCACACCTGTCGTCGTCAAATGTTTGAAAAGTTGAATGAGTGCTTTTAAAAGGGTTGCGTGTTCAAGCGACATTTATATTGCAAGCGAGGGACATATTGAAAATAACATACATATAATTTAAATAAAAAAAAAAAATACCGAAAATTAAAAAAGGCAAAAAATTAAATAAATAATAAAATAAGCAAAAAAATTAAAAGAAAAAAATATTAATAAAAATATAGATAAAAAATATTTAAAAATAAAAATATAAATAAAATCAAAATAAATAAATTAAAGCAAAAAACATATTAGAAAAAAATGTCATACAAAGAAATTAAAGTAAACATTACAAAAATAAAATAAAAAATAGATAATAATATTACAAAAGAATTAAGTAAATGAGATAAAAAATACTAGAAAACAAAAATAAAAAAATTAATAAAACATAATATAAAAAATAGTAGAAAAAATGAAAAAAAAGAAAATGAAAAATATGAAAAAGAGATAGAAATATTAGAAAAAATCTAAATAAATAAAAAAAAAACAAAAAAAAAAATAAAAAATAAAAAAAAAATTAAAAAAGTGTAAGATAAAAAATAAGAAAAAATGCAAAAAAAAAGAAATAGATTAAAATATTAAAAAATTAAAACAAAATCAAAATAAAAACAAAATAAAAAATAATAAAAATTAATGAAATACATATAATATAAACAATTATAGAACCAATTCCAAAAACATAAATAAATGGAATAAAAATATTAATTTATTCAAAATAAAAATAAAGCAACGGAAAATTAGAAAACTAAAATAAAAAAATAATAAAATATAATATAAAAAATTAATAAAATATAATATAAAAAATTTGTTGAAAAAATTAAAAAAAGAAAATTACAAATACGAAAAAGAGATAAAAGTTTTAAAAGATATAAATAAATAAAATAAAATAAAAAAAGTTAAAACAAAATTAAAAAAACAATCAATATAAATAGTAATCAAGAAATTAAAAAAGGAAATAATAGATAAAAAATTGTAATAAAAAAATAAAACAAGAAAATTATAAAGCAAAAATAAAATAAAATATAAAATATAAAATAAGAAATAATGAAAAATTTAAAAGAAAAAATTAAAAAAATAGATAAAAATATTAAAAACGAGAAACAAAATCAAAATAAATAAAATAAAACAAAAAACTAGGAACCTAATAAAAATATAATATAAAAAAATAATGAAAAAATTAAAAAAAATTGATAAAAAAATAGAATACGAATTTAAAAAAAATAGAACACAAAATTTATAAAAACATATAAAAAATAGATAAAAAATATTAAAGAAATAGATAAAAACAATGGAAAAGATTTAAAAAATATTTAAAAAAATCAAAATATAATATAATATAAAAAATAAAGAAAAAATTAAAAATGAAATTAAAAGATTGATTAAAAACATTTAAAAATAGATAAAAATATATATAAAAAAATATAAATAAATAAACAAAAAAGTATAAAATAAAAATAAATAATATATAAATATAAAATCTAAAGAACAAAATTAAAAACTTTAAAATAAATAATAAATAAATATAAATAATAGATATATATATAAAAAATTCTTGAAAAAGTTAAGATTGATAACAAAAACATAAAAAATAGATAAAAAATATTAAAGAAATATATAAAAAACAAAAATGTAATAAAATATAAAAATAAAAAAAAATAAAAAAGAAAATAAATGATGGATAAAAACATTTAAAAATAGATAAAATTAAAAAAATAAATCAAAATAAATAAAATAAATTAAAATAATAATAATAGGAAAAACAATGAAAAATAAAATAAAATTAAAATAAAATAGAATTCAAAAAAAGAAAATCAAATAATATTATAAAAATTTATGAGCTACCAGCCTCATTGCCAACACAACCAATTACTGGCTGCCCAAGCCAACTGCATCATGTATCGTACTTCCGATTCGCTATCAGCTGATTTTGTAAAATTTATTATTTTACACTTGAGCCCTATAAAAATGTCCAAAATAAACACCAGCAAAGCAAACTGCCAGCAAATGGACTGACAGCAATTTTATGGCATGCCTCAGCAAACAGAGCAATCCGTTGCCATGACAATGGATGGGCAATGTATGGATAAAGGCAGACATTGAATTTACAATGCGAAATGGCAATAAAAGTTTTAGAGTTTTTGCACACTGTCAATTTCCATGTAACAACTGCCGGAAAAGTCACTGAACTGAATGGAAAATAAACTCAGCCGCATTGATGTCCGTCCATCACCAAAAGGGTGTTACTTACTGTGCATAAAAAACCTAAAAGCCCTCTAGAAGTTGGCCCATTATACACGTATGTACTTTACATACCGCCAACGACAACTATTCCGGCTGCACCTGCTGATGGTTGCCAACCTTATTTTTTATTTTTTCAATCAAACTTTTGCTTGCGCAATCTAAATTTTTATTACTCTCCAACGCCCTTTCTCTTTCATCATTTAACGCGAGCGCATTCAGTTAGTGTTACGATTACTGTTAGTTAGTTTTGTTGTGGCATAGAATTGTCAGTTGTCATGTCAATTGTCATATGGGTTTATGTGCGGATGTGTGTGTGTGTGTGTGTGTGCCTTAGACATTGATTGACAGTTTGGTGATTGCTTTTTGCAACAATTTCACTTTATTTCTTATTTTTTGTTGAACTATAAAATTGAACAAGTTTGTAACTTCGTCGATTGGCGCATTTCCGTGTAGTAAAAAAAGTTTACTTAAGGCAGTTAATTTGCGCTTTGGCCGAAAGCCAAGGAATTTAGTGCTTTTGGTATCATTTTATTCAACTTTTATTTTTTTCTTAATGGAGTTAGAAACTTCGTCTTAAGCCCCGTGTTGTGAAAGAGCCCGGCCCTCAGGCGATTGAGACGTTAGATTTTTGCTGAGGCTCCAAGCTCCAACCTTACGAGGGTAAGGCATACGCTTAGTGAAAATACCCGGTGGAGCACAATGAACCCTTTCGGAATTGCTTAGATGCGGCCGCTTGGTGTCAGGTTCACAACCTTGTTCTTTCAATCCAGTAAAGGGAGTTAATAACAGCGTGCCAGTCGTTTCTTTCTTGGAGACACCAAGTGAACTCAGGCACCTCTAGACTTTATCGCTCCACCGTAGTCTCCGCTGCCTATATCAATGTCGCCATATATCTGGTAAAGCTCATCGTTGCATCGCCTGCGATATTCTCCGTTGGTATTGCGCAATACCTCGTTCTTGGTAACTCATAATACCGACGCACTGGATATTTTCCTCATAGTTCAGCAGAGAATGATGCTCGTAGAGGCTCGTTCTTTCAACTAACTAGTCAACCAATAAAGGGAGTTATTAACACGCAAGCCGTTTCTTTTTTGGAAACACCAGTTGAAGTCTGCCACTTCTAGATCTTCTCTCTCCACCGTAGTGGCGGTGTTCCGCTGCATAGCCGATGTCTCTTTGTTCGCTGACCATGAATCTTCCGCAAAACCTCGTTCTCGGTAACTACTAATGCAGATTCATCGGATGTTGTAACCATTCAGCCCAGCAAAATTATATAGCAGCAGGGAAATGTTGCTCGGAGAGGTCCTTTACGATACTACAAAGCGTCACTTAGCACCGCAGTATAAGTGATGTGTGTCGATCCTTTTCTCACGAGTCTTTTCAACAATTTTGAGCATGGTGAATGTCTGTTTAATAGCGGATTTGCCGGGTCTGATGATATACGTTTGACGGTTGGTCTTTCACACAATACTCTCCAAAGAACCTTACATGTCTAACCTTCTTAGAGTTTTGGCAGAGCAGAAGTACTTTATTTAGCCAGCATAACTGAATAGCTCAGCCGGTAAGCCATCGACTCCCGCTTTGTTGTTCTTCAGGATGTCAACTTCTATACGAACTTGTTAATAATCGCATAAGGGAACATTTATTCTATCACTATCGATTGAGGAATCCGTTTCGCCATCAGCAGGTTGTTGAAGTGTTCTCTCCATAAATTCACCGGTCTCTAGATCACATCTTTGGGTCCTGCAAAAATATGCTTCTCCCAATTTCATCTCAACTTTATCTGCTGAATAATGAGAACTCGAAATGATTTGCCACAGTTGCTTTATGCCGAGTTGGTGATGAGTACTCTCAGAGAGCAGGAGAGCAAGTTGTGATTGCAACTGCTCGACATTTAACATTCCTTATGCTTGTCGATGGTAGTTCTTAACTACACAGAGGCGAGTGCGCATCTTGGCTGCAACATGATAGTGTTTAGAATGAATATTTGAAGCCCATAGGCTAAGGACATGAAGAACTCTGGAGATATGGTTACGAGTTCTTGAGGAATTTTATGCGGTAAGCTAGTACTAGAGAAGGTCAGCCTAGAGGAGGTCACGGTGATCATAGAATATATCTTTTGACACATCCTCCCTCTCTACCGATTGTAGTGATACGCTCCTCCACTGGACTGATTTATAGTACTCTACAGCAGAGTCTCTTTCCTGTCACAAATCTAAGACGAATTTTGCGCTCCTTTATAAATATTTCGAGTGGTAGTGTATGCTAGAAGGGTCTACTCCCTTCCGTACTAGTCAAGTACATCGTCTCATGTACTTGTGCATACATATATATGGTATTTCTATTTTTAATTTTTTTTGTTAACTTGATTTTATTAATTTACTTACCGTTTTGAAAAGAAATTCGTTAATCTTGATGTTGTACTATTTTCTTGTTGTTGCTGTTTTTGACCCAATATGGGTGTCGCTGGTGCTGAGCCACGCCTACATGCTTTCTCATATGAAGTGTCTGTAAGTCAAAAGAGAGAGAGAGAGAGAAAAAAACATTAATAATTGTTTTTTCGAAATTTCAGTTTCTTATTAAATAATATTAAATACTATTGATTTTTAAAATATTTTTAATATCTTATTTTTAATTTAATAATTCCCATGAGTTGTATAATGAAGCGCCTGGTTGTAGGCAATGATATATTTTTTCTGACACCCTTTTGCATAAAACGTTGCCTACATTTGGGGTGACATTAAGTTAGTTTGTAAATCGATATGTATGGGTGAATATAAAAAAATTATAAAAATTATAAATTTTTTTAAAAGCATTTTATGAACATTTTTTATATCGAAACTGCAAAATAGATTTATTTTTTTTAAGTTATTTCACGCACCAACTTAATTAATTAGTATAATTAATATAATTTATGAATATGTTCCAAGTGACGTCACATATTTTTCTACTTTTTAAAGCGAAGCTGCATCAATTATGTAGAATTCCACAATGTATCGAGTGAATCACATTTTTTTTTGTTTTTGTTTTTTTTTGACAAAGAAATGAAATTCAAACGAATTTCTACGAAAAAAAATTTAAAATCGTATGCGATAATTTCACTGCATTTCACCGAAGAATTACCATTTAGATTCTTTATAAAAATAAAAATTAACGCCAAAAATAAAGCAAATCAGCTAGTTATGTTTGTAAATATTTATAAACGTGAATTCCAGCGAAAAGTAAACACAATTCACTGTACTTACATACAAGTATATACTATGGTATATATATGGTATATACATATATGCAGATACAAAGGCAGTATATGAGATGCACAGGGAATTTATTGCAATTGGAACAATGGCAAGCGTGCGGACGATGGTCAGTTAATATGAATATACCATATACATATGTATGTCGTATGTATATATGTATTTACATGTATCAACAATCAACAGCCAAGGAGCCAAGCAAGCAGCAACAAAGGGCACAGGCTAAGCACGCCAAGCAGAGCACGAGGGTAACCAGAGAGATACGAGTATGTATGTACATATATACACATACATACATGTATGTAGATAGTGTATGTAAAATGTTATGTTTATATATACGCTTGTGCTGAACTAACCCAACCACTTAACTTAAAGTCAAGAAAAATATCTTGAAAATATGCATAAAAATGCATATTTGTACGTGTATGTATGCATGTATGTTTATTTGATTGGCTGTACGCACAAAGGGATCACCACAAAACATGCAGGAATGTGGAAAATAAATACAAAAAAAAAAATAAAAAAAAAAATTCATAAAGCATTGAGGCATGCAAGCAAGCCACCAGCGCTTGAATTAATAACAATTAAAATATGCGTAAATAAATAAAAACGAAAAAAAATTATTTAAAATAGTAAAAAATATAAAAAGTAGTAGAAAATTCAATAAAATGTGGCGAGCCTAAAGATAAAATAAAAGTCCAGATTAAGAATTTGTATAATATTTATATTAAAAATCATCGTATTTAAAGAAATTATGAGTTTTTATATAAAAAAGTATAAAAAAAAACAATTTTATTAAATTTTCAAAATTTTTCTGTCGAAAAATACTCTTCGGAAATTTATTGGTTTTTATTTAATTTTTTAATTTTTTTTCTATTTTAAGTTAATATAAATAAAATAAATAAACGGAAAAAAAATTATTAAAAATAGTAAAAAATATAAAAAGTAGTAGAAATTTCAATAAAATGTGGCGAGCCTAAAAATTAATAAAAATTTAGAGAAAGAATTTAGGTAGTATTTATATTAAAAACAATGCATTTAAGAAATAGAAATTATGAGTTTTTATATAAAAAAGTAGAAAAAAAAACATTTTTATTAAATTTTTAAAAATTTTCCGGCCATAAATACTCCCGGATATTTGTTGGTTTTTATTGAATTTTTTTTGTTCTTTTTATTTTAAGTTAATATAAATGAAAATTATTTAAAAAAAAAATAAAAAAATTAAATAAGAAATAATCAAGTGCTTCACTGCTACTGGGCAAGTATGCAAAAAGAGTGGACTGAATGCAGTGAAGAATCACTAAAATGCCTGGTAAACTTACTTTTTCTTGAATATACAGCCAACAACAAACATATCGAACCTTTAAGATATAGTGTGGAGTACATTCCAACTGATATTACAAAGAAAGTAGAAATACTTTGAGCGATGAACGACTTCAGACCGTTGACATTCCAAGGAACAGACAGACAGACAGAAGCTTCTAACTTTGATGTCAATATATGAAGACTTAAACTAAACCAAACTAAATTATTTTACGTGGTCAAATGCAAATGAGATTCATTAAAACCGTCTTGCTGTTCTTGTTCTGCCAGAGAATATTCTAGAAATTTCGACCGCTCCCATTTAGTTCCACAGCGACATAAGGGCGCATACGAGGGCACACGATTGCCATTGTAAGACTGAATGAAGTGGCAGTTCAGTGAGGCATCTAGGTTGGATAAGAGTCATGTCGTCGGTGCCGGGCAAAACACTTGGAGATACTTCAAATTGCCACCTTGGAAGCCAGGAAAGACAATCATAGATGAGACGTTGGAACGACGTTGGAACAATTCCTCTTTTTCTGTCCGGACCTAACTGGAACTCATTTAAGACATTTAGAAGCTTCACTGTTCAGTGGAGTAGAGGAAGTTTCAAAATTGGATATCGAAGCTCTCACAAAAAGCTTCGACTCCCTACATAGCGACCACTTTAACTCGAGCCGCCCAAAAACCAAAAAAAAAATCAACAAGTTAAACAAACCAAAGTGGAAAATAAAATGAGGGTTCAACACGCACTGCGAGTACTCGTATACAAGAAAATGCATTAAAAACATAACAAAAATAAACAAAAAAATATAATAAAAAAACAAACAAGAAAAATATGATAAAAGAAAAAGACTCACAACAAGGAATTGAGTTGAAAACATTTGAAAGTAGTGCAAAAACGCGCTGCAACAACAACAAAGAAACAAACAAACGCCCGAGGAAAATAAAATTCTTCAACAGAAGGCAGCTGTTGGTGTTAGCTATTGGTTAATAGTTGTTGGTGGATTGCAACACTTTGAGGTAAGCAGACATACTTACACATTTGTATGGTACATAGGTATATGTACATTTGTACATTTATATAAGAATTACACTGAAACAATAATTACAACAACAAAAAGCAGGAACAACAACAATAACAAAAACAACAAAACATAATCGTTAACAACAACAACAACAAAAGGCAGCAAAAGCAACAACCACAAAACCCAACAACAACAACAACAACAACAACAACAACAACAACAACAACAACAGCGACAACAACAGCAGCAGCAGCAGCAGCAGCAGCAGCAGCAGCAGCAGCAACAATGGAGGACAACAACAACAACAACAACAACAACAACAACAACAACAACAACAACAACAACACTTGTAAAGACTGTGAGGAGTAGTCAAGTGGTGAATGCGCGTTAACGCATTTCTGGAGCAGGCCAAGTGTTTGATTGTTGTTGTTTTCGTTGCTGCCGGTGTGGAGCTGTTGAGCTCAGTGCACGGGCTTTAAGAGGTTTGGTAATATATTTTGATTGGCGCCGATGTTAATATTTTTGATATCAAAACATATATACAATTGGCGCTTTGTAACCGCTGAAGCGATTTTCGACTGAGCTTCTCCTCCAATTTGTGGTGGTCGCCCCTCGGCAAGGAGCAGCAAGACCGCAATTAGAAAAATTAGTTTTGGCAGTACACAAGATTTGAGCTACTTGTTTGCTCTTAAAAAATATTATGCCACAAATAATGGCCAAATGGTTACGAAAGCATTCAAAGGATCGGCTAATACATACTTATGTATGTACATATTTTTTTGGATTGCTAACTCTACTATAAATTTTTCTAATCAATCTTTCTTTGATAAAACAACACCAGAGTGCACGCAATGAGCCAGACGGGCAGCGTGTATTTTAATTGCGAATGTTTTCCGCTTCATTGTATTTTTGTTATAATTTTCTACATATATTTTTTTCTTTCAATAAACAATATATTATTATATATACATATACATTGCCTTTCTACGCATTCACGACGCCAAATTGTTGCAACATTTCAAAAATAATCGCTACTCTTATTCATAGATACAGTACACATAATAAATATACATAAATGTGTACATATGTATATATGTACAATATAATTAACTTTATGTAGTTACAACATTTTTTATTTTCATTCAACAATATCTATCTATGAATTATTTATTATTTTCAGTTGTTTTTGTTTTCCTTGTAAGTACAATATTAATGGTGTGCAGAAAATCGCACGCGTTTCTCGCTTGTTGTCTGGAATCTCTAAGCGTCTATTCACCTGCGTCTGGTTTTGAAGCCTTTTTATGCTTCATTTATCAGTAAGTATGCCCGTAATGTGAAGTATTTGAATTAAACTATGCAATACTGCAGAGATAAGTAAATATATCAATTGCGGAAAACAATTACTTCATAAGTTATTTAAGCACTGTCTGTGGTAATACGCGTAATCAGAAGATAAAAATGAACAACCTTATTAATTAAAAAATTAAAAAAGCAACATTTAAAATAATTATAACACTTAAATAAAAGGAAAAATTAATTGAAATAAAATATCATATAAGAAATATATTTTACAGCAGAAAAATTAAAAGAAATAAATTACAGTAAAACTAAACTAAATTAAAAAATAAAAGAAAATAAAATAAAATTAGATTATTTTAAATTAAAAATTAAAACAAAAATTAAAATAAATTAAATGTAGTAAAAGGAGAAGAAATTTCCAATAAATTGAAATAAAATAATAATAAATATATTAAATTAAGTTAAAATAAAAGAAAATAAAATAAAATGGTCTAAACTATTTTAAATAAAAAATTACACAAAAAAAATTAATTAAAAAATAAATTAAATATAATAAAAGGAGAAGAAACTATAATTTGAAATAAATTGAAATAAAGTGAAATTAAATATAATATAATATATTAAATTAAGTTCAAATAAAGCAAAATAAAATAAAGTATAATTAACAAAATAAAAAAGGAAAAAATATTAAAATAAAATAAATCAAATTCAAATACAAAAAATGAAATTAAACACCTATAAAATAAAAAAAATATAAAATAAAAAAAACTAAAAAATATTGAATTAAAATATAATAAAAAAAATTCGCAAAATAAGATTTAAAAAAAATTAAATTAAATTAGATTAAATAACTTTATAAGCTAAAATAAGAAAATGAAAAAATACTAGATTGAAATAAAATAAAATATAAACAAAATGAAATTAAAAAAAAAACAAGTTAAATAAAATAAAAGAAAGAAAAAATATTAAATTAAAATAAAATTTTAAAAATTCAATTTAAATAAAATAAAAATAAAAAAAATTAAAAAAATTTTAAATAAAAATAAAATAAAAAAATTCACAAAATAAAATTTAAATTAATCAAATAAATTAATTAATTAATATTAAATTAAATAAAATAATAATAAAAACATTAGATTAAATAACTTTATTAAATAAAACGAAAAAAATAAATATTATTAAATTGAAAAATAAATAAAATTGAAAAAGTAAATAAAAAGTTTCAATACATATGATATTTGTAGTAAGACATCCTAATGGAAATACATTTTTTTTTTCATAATAAAAATAGTTTTTATGATATTATTTTAAGTTAAAATTTCATGTTTTTCTTAGAAAAAAATATAATTGAAATTTGAAAAATAGTCTAAACTATTTTAAATAAAAAATAAATAAAAAAAAAAATAAAAAAAAAATAAATTATATTTAGTAAAAGTAGAAAAATTATAATTTGAAATAAATTGAAATAAAATTAAATAAAATAAAATAAAATAAAATAAAATAAAAGTAAATATATTATATTAAATTAAATAAAATAAAATGTATTAATCCAAATTAAAAATGAAAAAATTTAAAATAAATAAATCAAAACAACTTGAAAAAATTAAATTAAATTAAACTAATACCTATATAAAACAAAATAAAAAAATTTAAATAAAAATAAAATAAAAAAATATTAAATAAAAATAAAATAAAAAAATTCACAAAATAAAATTAAAAAAAAAATCAAATTAACTAAAATAATATTAAAAGAAATTTAATTAGATTAAATAACTTTATCAAATAAAATAAAAAAAATATTTATTATAAAATTAAAATAAAATAAAATAAAAATAAAGTAATTAAAAAGTTACATGATATATTCCATTGTATTAAGGCATCCTAATCGAAATAAATTTCTCACATAATGAAAATAGTTACCATAATATTATTTTTAGTAAAAATTTCATATATTTGTTAAAAAGAAAAATTTATTGACTTATACTTTTTTCCATATTAATATCCATAGCAGTAATTAGCAATAATATTCGGGACAAAAATTAAGCATTTTATTGCAGATAATCTTTAAAAAAAAATTATTAAAAAAATGTTTGAATTATTTTTTAATTTATGCATAATTTTAGTGGTATATTTTTAAAAACCTATGTTTTATTAAATAATATGATTTCATAAATTTTTTTTTTCAAATTACAACTTTTTATTATAAAAAAAGAATAAAATTAATTAATTTCAGAAAATGTATATAATATAATGAACTTTTTTAAAATAAAATTATTTGTAATAAAAAGAAGTTCTCCGGAAAAATGTTGTTAAAAATATTGTAGAAAAAATGTATAACGAAAAGAAGTTACTAAATTATAATTATCCACTTTGTTAAAAATATAAAATAAATAAAATTGTTATAAATTTTAGAAAGCGCACCAAGAAGAAGTCAAATAAATTAGTACTAGTGATCCTGGCCACATTCATATAATTCGACAGGTGGTAATTTAATTAAAAATGTTAAAATGATTGCTACCTACCAACAAATCCAATGAAAAAGCATTAGCGCACATATAAGTATGTAAGCATGTACATATGTATAAAAGAAAGGAGGCAGATTGCAAATGATCAGCGGTTGGATTGGTGTAATTAATATGCCATTGACAGTAGAAATGAATAATGGACAGTTTATTAATCAAAAGGATGTTTAAATTAGCTTACACACATATACACACACTCAAACAAACATTATTGCAATAAAATAATTAGAAATGACAGAGAGAAATGTCAGCTAAAGTAATGCCGAGTTGCGGTTAATGCAACACCGTTAAAAAGATTTGTTAATAGCGAAATGTTTGGACGTTTATTCCATTTATACATACGATACATTTGTACGAATAAGTAAAGGCACACATACAGATATATACATATGTATATATGCATGTATACCTATATAACCTTTCATTTATGCTTTGGTTGTTATAAAAATTAACTGCAAATTGTTTGTTAGTTTAACTCCCAGTTTAATGGTCTCATTTTATGTTTTTTATTGTGATTATGGTGTAATTGGCATTTTATTTAAATGCTATTAAACCCTTTATCTCCTTCAACGAGTATCTCTAATAAACTAATACTTTAAAAGGAATTCGTGATTTCAAAATATTATATCTAATTAAAAATCTTTTTAACTTCTTATTACTAGTTGCAAACTAGTTTCGAAATCACTAGAACGAAAGTGGATTACCATTACACTAGTTTATAACTAGTTCAGAATATGATATAATCTCAAATTTTTTTCAAAATTTAAAATAGACTAAAAATAACTTGTTAACATTTGCCTATATACATATGTACATATGTATATAACCGAATATCGCTACCGGTAAACAATTAATCTGTAAACTTGTTTATTACTATATATAAATTATTCAAAAAAGTTTAGCAAACAGTAAAACACGAGTACCTACTG
Organism: Ceratitis rosa; assembly: GCA_037013455.1. Taxonomy (NCBI): domain Eukaryota; kingdom Metazoa; phylum Arthropoda; class Insecta; order Diptera; family Tephritidae; genus Ceratitis; species Ceratitis rosa. The sequence continues at coordinate 11,030,246 of JAWMAG010000065.1, forward strand.
TTTACTAAATTTTTTTTTAATTAACAACTTTTGGGTGTTTACAAACTAGTGTTAACGTAACTAGTCACCAACGCAACAGTTTGTAACTAGTTGGTAATAAACATTTTAGTAAATCTATTAACTGCACAATTAACTACAACAACAAAGCACAACAGCAGCTGACTCTCAACTGCCGCCAAATGCTGCAATTACTTGTGTCTGCTTTTATTATTGCACATTATTTTGTATATGTGTGTATGTGTGTGGTTCTTTTTTTGTGCAACAAACACTCAACAAGTGTTCACATCTGCCACTCTACTCTTCAACAATCGAATGCATAGACACTTTACGCGGAAACTCCTCATAGTCAGTGCAAACACACAACCAACCATTAGTATTTATACACGAAACACACACACACATCCACACATAGACACACTGCGCGTTTGAAGTTGGTCAATGAAACCGGCTTACTGCAAAGGCCAATAATTTATAGCCGCTTATTGTAGTGTACTGTTGTACTAGTTGTTGTTCGTGTCGACAATTTTTCATTGGATCTTTGTGAAAATGGCAATTAAGTAAGTGCACAAATTTTTAACTGTCAGGTGTTTGTCGACAGTTCGTGTTGCTACTACTGCACGAGACTCAGTTCAAGTCAAACAAAGCTTCATGTGACTAAGACTTGTTTGGTGCTTGAAGTATGTGTAGTTGATGTGATAAATACGAGTGTTTTTAATAAAATAAAAAAATTGAAATTATCAAAAAAACGCGATGACAATTTATTATTTAACCTGCAATTTTAGTAGCTGAATGTTAGTCAGAGCATACTACTCACAAATAATTCTATATTTTCAATTCAGGAAAATTTTATTTTATTTTGTTTTTATATTTTATAATATTTTATAGTTAGATTTATTTCATTTGACTTTACTTTATTTTATTTTATTTTATATTATTTTACTTAATTTATTTTTATTTTGCTTTATTTTATTTTATTCAATTTATTTTAATATAATTTAATTTAATTTTACTTTATTTTATTGTATTTTATTTTATATTAATTTAAGTTATTTTATATTTTTGTTTTATTTTCATTTTATTTTATTTTATTTTGTTTTTTATTTTATTTCATTTCATTTCATTTCATTTCATTTCATTTCATTTCATTTCATTTTATTTCATTTCATTTCATTTCATTTCATTTCATTTCATTTCATTTTATTTCATTTCATTTCATTTCATTTCATTTCATTTCATTTCATTTCATTTCATTTCATTTCATTTCATTTCATTTCATTTCATTTCATTTCATTTCATTTCATTTCATTTCATTTCATTTCATTTCATTTCATTTCATTTCATTTTTTTATTTTATTTTATTTTATTTTATTTTATTTTATTTTATTTTATTTTATTTTATTTTATTTTATTTTATTTTATTTTATTTTATTTTATTTTATTTTATTTTATTTTATTTTATTTTATTTTATTTTATTTTATTTTATTTTATTTTATTTTATTTTATTTTATTTTATTTTATTTTATTTTATTTTATTTTATTTTATTTTATTTTATTTTATTTTATTTTATTTTATTTTATTTTATTTTATTTTATTTTATTTTATTTTATTTTATTTTATTTTATTTTATTTTATTTTATTTTATTTTATTTTATTTTATTTTATTTTATTTTATTTTATTTTATTTTATTTTATTTTATTTTATTTTATTTTATTTTATTTTATTTTATTTTATTTTATTTTATTTTATTTTATTTTATTTTATTTTATTTTATTTTATTTCATTTTATTTTATTTTATTTTATTTTATTTTATTTTATTTTATTTTATTTTATATTATTTTATTTTATTTTATTTTATTTTATTTTATTTTATTTAGTTTTTTATTTTATTTTATTATAATTAATTTTTTAGGTATATTCATTTTATTTTATTTCATTTAATTTTACTTTATATTTTAATTTCTTTTTCCACTTATTTTTGTAATTAAATCGCTTCTAAACTGATCTGAAATTTTTATAAATATTTTTTTTTTATTATTATTATTTACGCTCACCTGTATTAAACTCGATGCTATAGCTACTCGGCTCACTCTCCCAAAAATCATAGAAAATGCGGCGTGTCACCGAATATATGTGACTTTGGGATAAGCTTAAGCTAACATTTTGTGAAATATCCAAAATTTTCGTATAAAATTCCATGCTTGGAAAGTGGAATAAAAACGCAGCACAAAACAAAAAATCAATTACAGCGGAAATGAAGGCAGTAAAATGTTTGTATGTCGTAAAAATGAGATCACAAAAGACGCTGAAGGTGATAAGTGGTGTTGATTTAAAAAAAAAACAAAAACAAGGGAAAAAACAGCGTAATGAGTTTAATAGCTTTTGCAGATGCAGCAATATTACGTGAAAATTTTTTTAAGACAATTTTGTAATTTAATTTATATTTTATTTTTATTTTTTACAGTGGCACAATTTAGCTATAGGTATATAGGGCTCATAATACTTTTTTCCTTTATTTAATTCTTTATTTTTGCTTTTTTTCATTACATTATTTTTCTCGCTTTTTTTTATTTATTTTTTATTTTAATTTAATTTTCTTGGTTTGCATACCTCGTAAACTCAAAATCAAGGTAATGTCGACGTTTAGTTTGACAATTGGGCGCGAAAATAAAGATGGCTTTATATGTATTGCATGAATATATTTATTGTATTTCTGCTGTAATGTGATATGGTAGCGGTCCCATAATAAATGCTAGTACATTTTTCTGCTTTTAAGCTTTGTTTATGCCAGACAAAACAATTGTTATCTGATGCTTAAGGTGAAGAACGTGCAGTGAGTAAAAGTTGAGGAAAAAAATAATTATTTTATAATTAGAAACCGGAACCGGAGAGAAAAACGAGTCGAAGAACTACAAATGTTTTATAATATTTATAAATGGATTTTAATAATAATTATATTATATTTATTTGCCAATTAGAAATTAAAATAAATAGAGGATTTTGATTTTTTTTTTACTATTTAATTAAAGTTAATGGGATCGATATTTATTATTTTTTAATTTTTTAACTATTTTTTATTTTATTATTTTATTTTATTTTAATTTAACTTAATTTAATTTAATTTAATTTAATTTTAATTTATTTTATTTTATTTTATTTTAATTTAACTTAATTTAATTTAATTTTAATTTATTTTATTTTATTTTATTTTATTTTTTGTTTTTTTTTTATTTTATTTTAATTTTATTTTATTAAATTATTTGTTTAGTTTTTATTATGAATTTCGCCTATATTAAATACCTTAGTAGTACAATTTTTTAAATAAAAAATTTCTGAAGTACACTTTATTTATTATAATTATTTTTTTAACAAAATCATATCGATTTGTTCAAAATCACTTAGCACACGATAAGATTTTTCCTTTTTCCAATAATTTTCTTATAACCGAAATTTGTTCCGAATTCTATTTTATGCCACGATCTTTTAATATATTTTCCAACTTATTTTAATTTCTATTTCTGAAACACACCATACAAATGTATCGGTATTAAATGTTAGTACAGTTCAAATTGGTAATCCACCCGAGACACGCACACACGCACACTTACACACTAAATTAATGCATGCAAAGAAAATTCAAGGCAGGCTTACCGCACAGGAAGAGGGCAGAGCGGAAACTGTTGGAAAAATGCAATGGGGAGAAAAGATCCTTCAATCATAGAAAATTTACCAAAATTGTACAAATGAAAATGAGACAAAAAAGGCAAGGGATCAAAGGTGAAATGTTTAGTGATATTTCATCTGCTCCCGTACAATATAAAGTGGGAGAGAGAGAGCGCGCGCAAAACACTAAGGAAATGGTAGAAAAAGAGTATGATTTTTTAGATAAGATAAGTGTTGCTACACCAAGGAAAAATTTTTCTATGGTAAATAAAAAATTAATGATTTTTTCTTCAAGTTGTAGATTTGAAACAAAATTTTTGGTAAAATAAAAATTATTTGTTTTTGCTTTTAATCGGAAAATCTTTATTAAATATGAAAAATTTTTGTTATTGGAGAAGTTTTTTTCATTAGAAAGGCAGAGTGCTGCCTAATGTTCCCATAAAATTTAAATTTTTTAAACTTAAAATATACATACTAATCCATACCAGCAAAACTTAAAACAAAAAAATACTTCAAAAGCAATAAAATATCTATACGAGCTTACAAAATTCATTAGGTAGGTCTAATGGAAGGCACTTAAATTCCTAACAACATTTGAAGCGAATCGGAAAAAGGACATTTATAAAAGGTTGGTTTCTCCCCGAAAATCAGGAGAACAATTTTTTTACTTTAATAAAAATTCAAAATGAACTCCACTCTGTTTTTTATAATCTCAGTTCTCTTAAATTTGATTTAACATTACTTATTTGGATTAGTATTACTCGTAACTCTCATTCTATCTCTGTGAATATCAAAAGCGACAACCCTAACTAGCTAACACCCCGAACAGCTGCAAATTCTTCAAGTGCATATAGTATACCATTGTACTTGTTCCATACTACTTGTTCGCTCCCTACGAACTCCTGCAGCGTGAGCAACGAACGATAAGAATCTCCGTACAAAATGCTCAAAATTAAACTGACTCCTGCTCATAACCAAAATTGGTTATCTTTTGAAAGAGAAAGGAGCTCTCACATATAAAGTAGGGTAGTTCTAAAAAACATTTATCGCAACTCCATTTAGTTGGAAACGAGGTGAACAAAAAGGGTTTTGTTTTTTAGTCTATTTATTGGAAATTTTTAATTATTTTTTCAGCGACCACAACTTCGAAAATTGCAAGAAAAGAGTGTATAGCAATAATTTTTAGATAAATATATTTTTAATTTGCAATTTTTTCTTTTAAAATCTCAAGAAAATTACTAAAATTTCAATCTAAAAAATATAATATGCTTGATGAAAAGAAGTCTTAAAGTTTTAAATATAAATATTAAAAAAATTAAGAAATTAATATTTAATATTTTTATATGAGCTTTGTGAAGAGAGGTCTTTAAACATTTTCAAAGTTTACTTTAATTTATTAAGGATGCCAAAACAAATTTCGAACAAATAATATTAAACAAAAAATTCAAAATTAAAATCATTCCAATTTTCATTTGAATTCAAAAGAGTTAAATTTTTTTAACATATTCTTCAAATTTGCGAAATTTCTCTTAATAGTTCTTAGAAAAATATCTAAAATAATTTAAAAAAATATGAATTAATAATGGAATAATGTGTTTTCTAATTTTTTAGGAATAGTTTTCAAACTAAAAGTTCAAATTTTAAATTAAGCTGGATTGTTTTAAAGAGACTCACATTTTGGTGTTTTTTTTTATTAATTTATATAAAGTTTATATATAGGGTGTCCTAAAATTAATGTAAGATTTTTATGTGTTTAATGATTCTTATGTATTATGATTTAATGATTCTTATGTATTTTGGGATTCAATGAAAAATCATAATCTGAAGGCTAAAAGCTGTGTTTTCTATTTAATTACAATCTTGCGTTAATTTTTAGGATACCCAATATATACATATGTAAAGTAAATATAAAGTTTTGAGAATTATGCCATAAATTATTTTATAAATTCAATTAAGTTCAATTTCTATATTTTCGATCACAAGAACATTTGTAAAATAGGTAAAAAAAATTAAAAATAATAAATTCTATTTTTTTTTTCGATGCTCAATAGTTTTAAGACTTTCACATTTACAGTAAATATTAAGCTCATGTTTTATAATAGAAAATTTTAGAACAAACTATGAGCAAATTAATAAAAAAAATTAAATGACATAAATTTTGTATGAACAACTTTTTTTTTTAATTTGCAACTATATTTGTACACGCTTTGATGGTTTTAGATTTGATTTAAAAATTTGAAATTTTGATACTTTTCAATTTTTGTTTAACTGTAAAAAATTTCATAAATTCAATTCAACTTTTGAAACTCCCTAATATGTATCTACACATGTGCATATATATAGAAAAACAATGCCTCTCCCACAAAAATATCACCTGCTCAGTGAAGTAACAGTGGAAACACCATCAACGCAGCGCTGAGCGAACACTAACAAATGGCTGCTGCTACTGCTGCTGTTGCGAGTTGTTTAAGCAGGAAAAACGAAGCAGCGAACGCGAAGAGATAAAGTAAAATAAAGAATGCAACGATGAGCTCAAATACTAGAACAACAACAACACTATGAACTTGTAAAACGACATGCATTCATGCCAACGAATTTCCAATAGCACAGCATTTGAGCGCGCCAAAAAACTAGAAAAAGGCAAAAACAGATAATGAAAGCAAATAAGAAAATAGGAAAAATAGAAACAGCAGGTAGTATGTGTAGATAAAGACAAATTTAATATTTGTTTGCCCATTTAGTGGTGTAGAGCACGTTCTACGTACTGACAGTGAGAAAAGAAGACTGAAAAGAAGAAGAAGACTTAACTCAGCATGGATGGGATGGAAAATGTTTTTGAAGCTGAAGTTTTTACACACAAAACCGTTTCACAACATTCGTTTAGCAAAAAAAAAAACAACAATAACAATATTTTTTGTCTTGCAACAAATTTTCTTTTTATTTATCTAACGAAATTTTCACACCCTAGTGTTAAGCACGTACGAAAGACATGCGAGACAGACGTTAGTTGACCGCCTACAGACTTTTTTTTACTGTCTTTGGCGCTGTGTAATTAGCAACAACACTCCACATAGGCTAGTTAAATCTCCTAAACAATTACATACATACATACATATTTACATAAGCGTTAAGGAATATGGCGAAAGTAATAAACTAGTTTCTTATCTTCACTTTTCTCTACTGATAACGAAGAATCTTCCATTGGATAGAGCTCGCAGCTTATTTCCTCCAAAATCTCCTAAGTCAAGCCCAATCAATAGGACTCTACCAAGACCATTCGTCCAGCCAAAGCTATACACTGAGGCAATCCGTCGCTATGAGAATCGCATTAATGCTTAGAAAAAGTGAATTTTCTGCAAGGTTCTAGACCCTAAGAAGCGAATATTTCGTAAGAATATACATATTACTGATTCGCTCAATTCTCTTTATCACTTCTATGGCAGATTGGTGGCGTCTATAAGCGAGAAACACTGAACTTCTTTACGAATGGGTCGAAGTTAGATTCGATGAAGGAGTTTTCCCAATCGGCGTTTTTTCACCACAAGTGGCAGCAATCAAGGAAGCGGAAAGCCTTTAGAGTGTTTACTTTTACAGCTTGGCGGTTATTTTAATTTTGAATGAATTTCTGGGGCGCTCAAAAAGAGTTCAAGTACACCGAACATCTCTCGAAAAAACGCCAAGCTATACGATAATATTGATTTGGGTACCACTGAGTCTAAAATTTTGATACATTTTTGAAGCTAAAGCCTTAAAATTTGCTTCAAAATTCAGGTATTTAATTTTCTGTAGAGAAAAAAATCTAAATGTTTGCCGAAATCCCGCTGTTTCAGCTTTGGTCGTAACAGCATAGGCTTTAAATGTATTACAACAGTTTGAGGAGCACAGTGGCTGTAAAACGTTGAGCTGTAAAATCAAACTGTCGTTTCTAATATGAGTATTTATACAGTGGCGACCAAATTTTACGATTGGCTTTCTTATAAGATTTTTAAGAGGTTAATCCGTATTTATTTGAAAGCTTGGGTAATGGAGAATTGTTTACATTTGTATTAAATAATTATATTTCGAGTATTATTGTAATTTATTAGAAGAAAATTTATGAAAGCGTCAAGAGATCGTCAACTTTGTTAATGTAATAAGAGAAAAAGTTTTGTTGCAAGTGAAAAAAGAATTATTTAAATATAAAAAAAAAATAATTAAAAAAAAATCATAACATTTTTTTGCTTTTTTTAATTTTATAATAAATAATATTATATATATAAAAAATATTATAAAAAAAACAACAAAAAGATTTTGAAATAAAAAAATAAAAAAAATGGTATTAAGAAATATAAATTATTCAACAAATATTTTAGAATTATCTTCAATTCTGAATCTTAAAAAATTTGAATAAAACAAAAAAAAGTATTATTAATAATTTCATTAACAAAACTATTATAAAAAATTAGTAAGAATAGCTAAAAATTAATAAAAGAGAATTAGGAAAATACTAAAACTATAAAAAAGGTTTCAACTTATTTTTATTTTTGAATTTTTTAGAAAAGTTGTTAAAAAGCGAAAAAACTATTAAAAAAATTAAAGATTATTACTAAAAGATGCTAAGAAATTGAAAATTATTAGAAAATTATTTAAAAAATTGACTTGTGCCCGTTTTTTAATTTTTATTAAAGCAAAACTATTATTATTATTATAAAAAAACTATTTAAAAGCACTAAAACCCCTTATAAAAAAATAATCCAAAAAATTAAAAATTATAGAAAAATTAGTAAAAAAAATTTGGTACATTATAGATTAAGAAAAACTAAATAGTAAAATATAAAAGTAAAAATTATTGAAAAAAACCAATTATCTAAATATTTGAATTTTCTAAAAACGGTTTTGATTTCAGCGATTAAGCTCAAATACTAAAAATTATTAAAAAATATTAAAAATTATTAAAAAAAATTAAAATTATTAAAAAAAATTAAAAATTATTAATTAATTATTAAATTATTAATTAAAAGTTCAAAAAAATTAACCTATTTAAATAAATTAAGAATTATTAAAAAAAAAATACTAAAAAAAATTACAAACTGTTCAAAAATCTAAATTAATTTAAAAAATTACAAACTATTTCAAAAATTAGGAAAAAAATTTAATTAATGAAAAGTTAAAAAAAAAATAGAAATTATCTAATTGTATTAAAATCTATTAAAAGAAAGCTTAAATTGCTTAAAAAATATGAAATGTTTTTGATAGAATTAAATTAATTAATATAATTACTAATTACTTATAAAAAAATTAATAAGGAAATTAAAAAGTATTTAAAATAATATTATTAATTATTATTAATATTATTAAAAAACTAAATTAAATTTACTTAAAAAATGAAATTTATTTAATTACTTTTAAAAAAAATTTTAAGAAATAATATTTAAGAACTTCTCTGTATTTTTTTATTAAAATAAGTAGAAAATTACTACATTTCTCCTTTAGGCAAGATTTAAATTATTATAGAAATTCCAGAAACCAATATATACTGCTCTTCTACTTCATCCAAATCCCCTAACCATTATGAGTGGATTAAAAATTAGCAGCTAAAAAATATATTACATTCACACTCACTTGATCTTTTAACGATCTTCAAGTGATCTTTACGTAAATTCTAATCTTAATGTTGACATATCGTCGACTCTTCTTGTTTTTCTCAGCTCATTATATTATTTTCAGCACGTTTATCTGAAGTGTAGACTTTTTTAAACTGATTTTGATCTTTTGATCTAATTACTTTTTGTTTAATTTTGCTTTTTTCATTTATTGTATTTATCTCTCTATTTTTTTATGAACTTCGAAAGAAAAAGCCACAGATAAATAAAGAGGCATGAAAAGTAATTATATGTAGCTTTAACGCTATAATTAGTTTTATTTTTGTTTAGTTTACTGAGCTAAGTTATTATGGCAGACCTTGAACGTGTTGGAAGGTTAAAAAAAAATATATATTAAAAAAAAAATATTTTTCTCACAATTATTATTATTGTTTTTTTTTTTTTTGGTGGGACAAAATCACATACGTTCGTGCACGGTAGCATGTGGTGGACCTTGCTCATATGCATTTCGTTAATTATTATTAAACTTTTGCACCCCGTTCTTTTTTTTGTGTTTTCTTTTTTTTATCTCATTCTACTTACTTGAGTTCTTCAATGATTTTTGATTTTTAAATATATTTTCCTTATTTATTTGGCACTTACCTATAAAGAAAAGAGAGAAAAAATATTTATTAATTAGAAAAAATTGTAATTATATAATTTTAAAATAAAAATTGAATTTTTTTAACATTTTTTGTCATTGAAATTTAAAAAAATCTATTACTTTCGATATAAAAAATAATTAAAATCTAATTTAAGGCTCTCAACATATTTCAAAACTCACAATAATAGCCACTGTGTGAAACAAGCATAGAAATTTTTCAATTGGAAATTCTTTTCAAATAGGAAACTCTTTCATTTAGGAAAAAACTAGGCCGCCGTAGGCCATCTGGCGTTGCATAGCCAAACAACCAACCGTTAGTCAACAGCAGCAGCGACAAAACAATATGGCTGAATGTAAATTTTTACTATAACATAAATGGCAGGTAAATGAAACTGCTTTGGCAATGTTGAAAAGTTTTCAATGAAAATGCCTTTTCTATGGGTTTTCACAAAGCGCAATATAATAGCAAAGGCAGAGTGGAAATATTAGAACAAATAAAAGCAAGGAAGTGATGAAAGCTAAGACAGTTGGAGAACTTTTAATGGTGATATTATGAATTTCAAAGGAAAGAGGAAAAATAAATAATAATAATATCACTTTAGATAAATATCGAGGGTGAGAAAGGCTTTGAGGCGAAGAACAAATATAAAAATACATACATATGTGCTTTACATATGTGCAAGAATATGATTTTTATGCTGAAAAACGGAGCTGATGAGGAAATCGAAAAAAAATGATATAATCACGAAAAATATACTACACAAGCTGAAGAAAAATTCCATGTAAAAAATTGTACATGATTAGTGATAAAAAAAGATTTAACTTCATAGCTATAAAAATAATTTAGAATCGATAAAAAATATCAATTTAAAAATTTTACATGATTAGTGATGAAAAAGAAATCGATTAATTGTAGCTCCAAAGATTGCAGAAAAAAGTAGCTTTCGTATCCATTAATAAAATCGATATAAATAACCGCTTCATATCGATAACAATAATTTAGAATCGATAAAAAGTATCGATTTAAAAATTTTACACGATTAGTGATAAAAAAGAAATCGATTAATTGTAGCTCTAAAGATTGCAGAAAAAAGTAGCTTTCGCATCCATAAAAAAATCGATAGAAGTAACGAAATCATATCGATAAAAATAATTTAGAATCGATAAAAACTATCGATTTAAAAATTTTACATGATTAGTGATAAAAAAAATCGTGTAATTGTAGCTCCAAAATTGCAGAAAAAAGTAGCTTTCGTATCCATAAAAAAATCGATAGAAGTAACGACTTCATATCGATAAAAATACTTTAGAATCGATGAAAATTATCGATTTTAGATCGATAAAATTTCCAATTTCAGATCAATAAAACTGTCGTACTCAGATCAAGAAAAATTATCGATTCCAGATCGATAACAATTTTTGATACCGAATTGATATAAAAATCTTAGTAAAAGTAATCATTAAAATTTATATGGTAGTGTGTAAATTGTGTTTGGTGTTTAAAAAAATTAAAATGTGCATTTACCATATACAAGAAAAATTATTAAATCATATGCGATTTCCTATTATTATTATTATTTTTTTATTATTGTTTTAGAATTTTTTTTTTTTTCAAAAATTAAAAACAAAAGTAAATATATTAATAAAGTTTTAAAACGAAAAAAATACACCATAAAAGAGAAATAGCGAAAATCGTAAAATATAATAACCAGAAACGAATACTTGTATTAAAATATATTTTAAACTTAAAAAAAGAAATAAAAAAAAAATTCTTCTTTCTCACCCGTATAAATGTATAAAAATTCAAAACTTAAATTGCTTAATTAGATTTAAAAATTAAAACTTAAAAAAACTGTGCATATTCCCTGAAAATATATTCTTAATTATATAATACTGAAGAAAGCATTTTAAGAAAAAAAGCTTTAAGAAAATTAGAAAAATTAAAATAAATAAATTAATTAATTAAATGTTTTCTATCTCAATTATTTTTATTTATTTATTTATTATTCTTTTATATATTTTTATTTTGGAACATTTTCTATTCCAATTTTTTTTGTACATAGGAGAGACTGGGATAATTTTCTTGCAGTGTTTCTTTATTACAATTTTTATTTTAATATTAACAGGTATAATTATAATACAGCAACACTGCATGAAAATTATCCTAGTCTCTCCTATGTACAAAAAAATATTGGAATAGAAAATATTTCAAAATAAAAATATTTAAAAAATAATAATAAATAAATAAAAATAATGCTTTCAAACACAAGTCAAAAGTGAAATGAAAATGATATAATAAAGAGTTAGATAGAAGAAATGTATAATAAAAAAAGCAATAAAAAACGTTTTCATTCAAAAAATAAAAAAATAGGAAACAAATAGAAAAAAATAAATAAAAAAATAAAATAAAAAAAAATAAAAAACAAATAAAAAAATTTTGAATAAAAAAAAGTTCATCCAACATATCTGCTGCACTTTTCACATGTCAATAGGAAAAAGAAAATTCCATAGAAAGTACTTAACAAACAGAGCGCAAATGACTTGTTTAGAAGACGCATGAATGACATAAAATCTACACAAAATGTAAAAGTAGACATATTTATATGCATACATATACACACATACATATAAATGTTTGAATAGGCACATAATGGCTATCTGTTCTTTTGATAAAAAGAACATTTAAGGTATTCATTTTATGTACAATATGTACATGCTTCTATGCATATAGCAGAAGTATGTATGTACTCATATAAGCTATGTAATAATCAAAAGCATTTTGATCGTTGGCTTAAGATTGCTCATAACAGCAGCGGGGCAGCGGCGCAGCGACGACAGAAACATATTGGACTATGCAAACATTTAGAGTAGAGAGATTATCAGAACATATTGAAAATGTTGTCGTAATAATATTTTATTTACCTAACAGACATACATACAGACATATAAATATGTACATATGTATGTAGATATATTTGTGAGTATAAATTCAGCTTGGCATATTTATTGCGGTAAATACTGTATGTAAGCAAGCTCAAAATTACACTTTACATTTCACTACACATACACACATACATATGTATATACTACTATACCCAAAGGTACATATTTACTTTCTAACTATCATCGTAAATACTTTTTCTAAAGCAGACTGACTCGGCTTTAGCCTCTCCTCTTCAGCGACTGATAATTCTGTCATTTTGCTGACAAGAAATGATGTCAGACCATTCTACATTTATTCAAAGTTGTCTTTTGATGTGCGAATTTTTTCATTACATACAATTTTTATTTTAATATTTCTATTTACAACAACAGTTTTTTTTATGAAAGTTTGTATTTTTGTCATAATAATTCTTGTGGCTTTACATTCATCATTTGCAATGATTACTAAGAATGAGTATATACATACATACATATCCATATACTCATAAAACTTTATTTATAAGCCTATTTTTTATTATTTAGCTTGTTCTAATGTTTTGTTGTCATTTATGGCAAGACATTAATTAAGAATATTTTATAAAATAACATTGCGTGGCACGTGGGCTGTGTTTTAGGACCGGAAATACGAAAGAAAGAGAAGAGAAAAGTGCTAAGCGTGCATTAAATATATAAATTTATAGTTTCCACGAGCTCCATAGCAGCAAGGTATTTCTTAGAGGTTGAATTTAGTGAGGTTAGGAGTATTCACTGCAGACTGCCTCTGTTTATCTAAATATTCGTATGCCTTCAGACTTGTTTTAGCTCGTATTATGGTGCATGTACGATTTTACACTTTGGTAAACCTTGCCAAAGTTCTCAGCTGTGGTATAATTTGCCATCGAGCCCAGAGGAATTTTATTTGTTTTTGGGACGGAAATCAGTGAATCTGTAAATATTTATATAGTAGACATCTTGGCAAGTATTTTTAACTCTATGTCTTTCTATCTACGCCCCTCACTCTTTTTCTCTTTTTATTTCTATCCATCTCTCCCTTTCTCTTTCACTATTTCTAACTGATTCTCTCTCTACCTCAGTCTTTCTCTGTTCCTCCATTTCCCCCTCTCTTTCTTTCATCTCTTTTTCTATGTCTAACACTCTCTATCTCTAACACTTTCTATCTCTAACACCCTCTGTCTCTAAGACTCTCTATCTCTAACTCTCTCTAACCATCTCTAACTCTCTCGAACCATCTCTAACTCTCTCTAACTATCTCTAATTATCTCTACCTCTTTCTCTCTCTATCTTTAACTCTTTCTCTCTCTATATCTCAAACTTTCTCTCTATTTCCAACTCTCTCTCTCTATATATTTATCTCTAATTCTCTCTATCTTGTCCTCTTCTTCCATCTCCCTCGCTTTCTCTCTATGTCTCTTTTTATATTTTTCTCTCTTTCCTTCTTTCTTTCTTCGCTTTTTTCTCCCGCTATCTCTCCCTCTTCATATCTATGACTCTCTCTGTCTCTATTTACCTCTCTTTCTTTATCTCTTCCAATCTCTCTTCCTATCTATCCTTCTATCTCTCTTTCTATCTCCGTTTTTACCTCTCTTTCTATCCCTCTTGCTATCTCTCTGTTTTCACCTTAAGCATGTCTCAAACCCACAAATTCGCCTAATCTCCATGGCAATTCATTGATGATGCCATCTCTTGTTTCAGAAAACGACGACAGGGGAAGTTCGGGACAAATTCAAAGCCTTTACCAAGTGAATACCCAACGGACCTTCCACGATCCCATAATTTTGATCTTGAAATGGATAGGAACCTCCCAAACCTACTACGATCTTCCATCTTTGCCCAGAAGGATCTCGCAACTATGCATGTTGAAGTGATGGCTCAGCATTTGGTTCAAGGCCAGAAGTAGACCCAGAAGCGAACATTTGCACCGGCAACTTTGATCTAAGCTTTGACCAAGTGAATTTCCCCATTCAGCTTCGAAAAAGGCTCCAGTTAGTAAGGCTGGTGCTAGTTGTGAGGCTTAGACCTATACTCGTTTATACCATTTAAGACGAGTTATAGAGAGAGAATAAAGGTAATAAAGGCTGTAAATACTAAACAGGCGCGTTTTTGTGGAAGACGAGACTGAGAGAAGAAACGAGTGCCGCGATGTTGTTAGCTTTGCTTTAATCTCCTCAACTTTGAACTAACTTATCTAATTTTCCGCCCAAGCATAGTTTGAAAAGTGAGGAATCCTCCAGATGACTTCAATATATCCGCTAGCATCATACAAGCCGTATGGACATGGGTTCCTCTCATAATAATCCACTAGCCATGCGGGGTAGAGGTTCAAGAATTTCCGCACGGTAAGGGATTTCCGTTGTAAGAGGCGACTAAAATCCAAAAGTTTCCGCGACAATCGGGTCTTTAACGAGGAACGACCTAGATTTTAATCCGGCCAAGAACTCTCCTCAAATATTTATTTAGAGAGGTTTTAACGACTAATAACTACTTTTTTTTTTTGAAGAAGTAGAAATATACAGTAATTTCCTTATTTTTTCAGTTAAAATATCGAATTTCATATATGAACAAATAAAATAAAATTATTTATCACATTTCAGGGTCACACAAAACGGACTCAAGTTCAATCGCTGGCAATAAATAGCCCAAAATTGTGAATGGAATTATGTACAACAAATTCAAAGCTAATATAGCTTATTTAAAAAATGATATTGGCGATTAAATAGAAAAATAGTACAACCATTTAATACCACCTACGAACCGAAAACCTTCGAAACAGCTTAACAGCGCAGCCAACGCGCAGCGGAAACTTCTATACAAATGAAATATTACAAAACACACATCCATACATACTCGTATCCACATAAGCAGCTGGAAAACAGCGTGAAACCAAATCCACACTTGAGACTGAAATTACGAATAAAGTTGAGAATTTCGAAAACGAAATATCATTTACAAATTATTGGCTACTTGAAGCTGAGACGCGGTGCGACTCGATGCTCGTTTACAGTAAACACAACAAATACAACAGTAGCTTTAATTTACGATAAGTTTCCCGAGAGCAACAACACCAACACAAAACGGCGCGATAATAAGTATAACTAATATTTGAGCATTAATGACGGTGGCGTGATAAGTGTGCAACAACAAAAATAACATGGGCAAGAAGTTGAGATAAGCAGCAAAAAAATAAATAAGAAAAAATTAACAAAAAAAAAAAAACAAAATAAGAAAAAAATGTCGGCGTGCGCAAAATGAACGCTATCAAAAGCACGCGGGAGTTGAAGAACAAAACAAACAAAACACAGTTGGCGTGATGAAAAAACTACGCAATTAATAAACAACTATTAAAGCTTGTATGAAGCTCTTTAATTTATTTTATCATATTTTACTTTATTTTTTTATTTTAATTTAGTTAACATTATTTTTTATTTTCTTCTCATGTTATTTTCTATTATTTTAGTTAATTTTTTTTTTATTTATACTTTTTTATTTTATTAATTTATTAATTTATTTTTATTTTATTTTATTTACTTAGACTGTATTTTATTTTAAATTTATTTTACTTTATTTGCTTTATTTTATTTCATTTTAATTATTTAATTTATTATTTGTTATTATATTTTATTTATTTTATTTTATTTTATTTTATTTTATTTTATTTTATTTTATTTTATTTTATTTTATTTTATTTTATTTTATTTTATTTTATTTTATTTTATTTTATTTTATTTTATTTTATTTTATTTTATTTTATTTTATTTTATTTTATTTTATTTTATTTTATTTTATTTTATTTTATTTTATTTTATTATATTTTATTTTATTTTACCTTATTTTATTTTATTTTATTTTATTTTATTTTATTTTATATTGTTTTATTCTGCTTTATTTTTTATTTTGTTTCACTTTATTTTATTGTATTTAATTTTATTTAATTCATTTATATTATTTTATTTTATTTTATTTTATTTTATTTTACTCAATATTGATTAATTTTATTTAATTTAATTATTTTAATTAGTTTTATTTCATTATTATTTTAATGTTTTTTATTTTAGTTTATGTTTTGTATTTAATTATTTTTTCATTTTTTTTCATTATTTTTTATTTTACGCTTTATCTCGCTGTTTTACGTGCTCGTCGGTGGTTCAATAGCCATTTGACGACAACAAGTCTGAGCCATGTTTTTTATGTTCGTTGAGGCGGCGATAATAAATTATTCCCATGACATCTTCGTACTCTAAAATTGTTCTTTTATTTTTATAATATATGTTTATATGTATGCACGAACACATGACATTTTGATGGCATGCCATAGCATGGTAAACTATAATTTCGGGCAGCTTAAAAACGCCCACCACCGAACAAACAGATTTTGAATGAAATGCTTTGAATGTTTTGGTTTTTTTTCATTCATTTTTATTTTATTTTTTCTCTTGTTCGTATTAAAATTCTCTTGCCTTCTTTCCAAAGGAAAAATACACCATGTTGCTATTAGTGACCAAATTTTCCCAGATATTTTTTTTCATACTTTTTTCATTTCTGAAATTTTGTACCATTCGAATAAGAACGCTTACGAAACTTCTGTTCTCAAAACTGTTGACTAAGAGAGTCATAATAGTCTCTCTGCTAGAATACTCGTTCCTTAAACTACTGCTAGAAAATATGGAGCACAGTAAAACAAGTTTATAAAGAAAACAATATAATTTCGGTAAAAATGTCTAGATCTGAAATTGTTCCATAGCTTCAGAACCAACTCAAATGCACTGGGGCTGAGTTTATGTAGTAACTATTGCATTCATCATACCTCGACTAAGTGAAACTTTAAGAATATGAAAAAGTGGGTGTTTCATAATACTCAAAAAATACCCCATTTAGGCTTTCATGGACTCATTCGATGTTCTTCGAAGAAAATTCGATTTCAAAAGTCTGTTTAATGTTAAAGCTCTTTGTTGCAAAAATTTCGCCTCTTTTTTTCTGAATTACTAAGAAGACTAAAGATTTTCTAAATGAAGTGCATGTGTATAAATGATTCAACGGACATTCTTTAGAAACTCAATAAGGCGACTTCTCTGTCAAGTCACAGACATTCTAAAGAATTTGCATATAAAGTCATTAAATGCAAATAATCTGAAGACCTCAAAGAGCAGCACAGAAAAATGTAATAATAACTAAATATAAATATGTAAACGTAGAAACAATTTATACAAAGAGAAAGGGGGAAAAAATTATTAAAAAAAATTTAATGCAATTTACTCAATTGAGTTATTTGTTGTCCAGCAGTTGGTCAGCAGAGGGCTCATTGTGCAGTGTGAATGTCTATAATGCGGAGCAGCGATGGAGAAAAGGAAGGAAGTGACAATGCGGATGACGAAATGGAAACAGCACAAGTGGAAGGCATTCAGTATACATACTCATAAATATGTAAAATGTGGCACATTATGTCAAATGGACACGGACGTGAGCAAATAAAACATGCAGAGAACTCATTTGTGGGTCTAGTAGGAATTTTATAGAATTATACAATTACTTTTGACATAGTTACATACAAAAGCTAATAAGACTATGTTATTGGCCGATATTTTTAGCTTGAAATTATTTTTTGGCTTAAATATTTACTTTGAAAAAATCCTTTAAATATTATTTAAAAATTCCTACTGGGCAATTCATTGATATTCATCCGCGAATTTTTAAGTTTTCTTCAGTCATTCGCAAATATAAGTATATGAAAATAGACAGGCAGACAGACAATAGAGGGCAAGCACAGCAAACAATTGGCAGTTAAGTTGAATTCCTAAGAGGTCGGAGTTCAATGAATATGACTTTATGTGTGCGCTTAGTGGTCGAGCTTACATATCTACATATGTTGCTGGTGTAAATCGGGTCAGACACAAAAGGCCAAGCAATGAATTGCATGCAAAATAAAACGCAAAAATGGTAAAATTAAATTAAATAAAATGTCAAATAAAAATACGAAAATATCAAATAAAATAATTTACAGAAATTAAATAGAAATTAAAATAAAAAAATATAATTAAATTAAATATAATATAATAAAATCTAATGAAATAAAATTAATAAATAAAATAAAATAAAATAAAGCATTAAAAAATAAAATACAATATAATAAACTATAAGAAAGTAAAATGAAATGAAATTGTAAAAAATAAACTAAAATTAAAAATATAGAATAAATGTTCTTAAATAAAATAAAAATTCTTAAATAATGTAAATTATATTGAAATAAAATTAAATTAAACTAAATTAAATAAACTAAAATGAAGTAAAATAAAATAAAAAAAATTAAAATTAAAATAAAATTAAATTAAATAAAATGTCAAATAAAAATACGAAAATATCAAATAAAATAATTTACAGTGAATTAAAAAAAGATAATAGAAAAAAAAATTATAATAAATAAAACAAAATGAAATAAAGTAAAATGGAGGAAATAAAATAAAGTAAAATAGAAATTACAGTATAAAAAAAAAAATAAAATAAAATATAATATAATAAAATTTAATGAAATAAAATTAATAAATTAAATTAAGTAAAATAAAATAAAATAAAGCATTAAAAAATAAAATACAATATAATAAACTATAAGAAAGTAAAATGAAATGAAATTGAAAAAAATAAACTAAAATTAAAAAAATAGAATAAATGTTCTTAAATAAAATAAAAATTCTTAAATAATGTAAATTATATTGAAATAAAATTAAATTAAACTAAATTAAACAAACTAAATAAAAATAAATGAATTAAAATAAAATCAAATTAAAGTAAATTAAATCAAATTAAATTAAATAGAACTTCTTATAATAAATAAAATAAAGAAAAAAAAACATAATAAAATAAAATAAAATACATTAAAACAAAATATAATAAATATTTGTAAACAAAATTAACCTAAATTAAATCAAATAAATCAACCGAAGTCAAGTAAAATAAAATGAAATAAAATAAAATAAAATAAAAAATAAAATAAAGTAAATAAAATAAAATAAAATAATATAAAATAAAATAAAATAAAATAAAATAAAATAAATTAAAATAAAATAAAATAAAATAAAATAAAATAAAATAAAATAAAATAAAAAAATAAAATAAAATAAAATAAAATAAAATAAAATAAAATAAAATAAAATAAAATAAAATAAAATAAAATAAAATAAAATAAAATAAAATAGAATAAAATGAAATAAAGTACAATCAAAAATAAATCAAAAATATGATACTAAATAAAACAAATTTAAATTAAAGAATAAAAGCAAATTTAAAACAAATAAAGAAAATAAAATAAAGTGAAATAAAATAAAATTAAAAAAATAAAATAGAAATCCAAAAAAAATTATATTAAATAAAATAAATTAAATTAAAGAATACAATTAAATTCAATAAAAATAAAATGAAATGAGCTAAATTAAATTAAAAGTATAACAAAATTTATGTAAACTAAATTAGATAAACAAATAAAGAAACAAAACATTTTTATTTAATATTTAAAAACAAATTAAAAAATAAAGAAAAGTAAACAAAATAAAAAATATAAGTAAAGAAACGAAAAAAATTAAATATAATATAGAGAAATAAAAAAGGAAGGTCAAATTCGTAGAACTCATCAGGTCAAGTCTAGATCGATCTTATGATCTTATCACGAATACCTCAAAATGTAGAAGTTGAATTCAAACGAAGAAGGTTTGTGGATACCACTTCAATCCAGTAATAATTCGAAACATACTTTATCAGTTGTTCAGAAGCTATAGCTAAATATACTTACGTTTATGTAGGACAACCTTATCAATAAGGTCTTGAGGTAAAAGACGTAAACAACAGAGAGTAGTAGAGTAACTGACTGTGAATCCTCAATTTGTTGGAACTCAGTCACATACATACATATACATAAAGAAAATTTGTCCAAAGAACCGCTGTTGTAAAACTTTTCGGCTTAAATCGTCAGAGAACTCTCTTAATATTCTGTTTTTATTTATGTATAAGCTGACTCCCTTCTTAATATAAGGTTGGCTTAGTCGATCGAACTGGTAGGACTAGAAACCCCGAAGCGTTAAATGCTGTTCTCAAGCCAATCTTGAGGCCTAAACCGAGTTTCGGAATAAGTTCACATGTTGCTCTTTCTTTTTTCAATATAATAAATTTTGAAAACTGTACAGAATTGAAGTAAAATACCAACAAGATGACCCTCTGACGTCTTACGCATGACTGATTTGCGTCATCACACAAAAGTCACGTAAAATGTGACTCCCAACGCCATCAAAGGCACTGACCATAACCATAACAATGACAATAAAGACAAAGTTACGTTGGACATTTTACGAAAATGGTGCCTGCCTGCGCTTGTAAGCCCGAGAAAATAGTCAAAAGCAAGCAAATTATGCAAGAGAGCGAGAGGGAGACGTAAAGAAATACCAAGAGCAAGCAATAAAATGACGAAAAGATTGATTAGTCAGCAACAGCAGCAACAATGAAGACGACAAGAAGAACGAAGTACGTCAGCTAGCAAGGTGCATACGAATTGTGAGAAAACGTAGTAAAATTCATGACGTGTTGAGACACGTTGATGCAGGCGTCTATAGCATTTAGAACAAAAGCACAATAAACTCTGAGGCATTGTGATCGAAGTACTTTTTTGTCAAGTAAAATTTTATTATTTCCATTATTATTATTATGCAAGACAGACAATGTGAAAGAAAAGCAATAAAATGAAGAAAAAAAACGAAGGACAAACATGAAGAGTGGAGAGAAAAAAAAGTAATAAAAATAAAAAAAAGAAATGGAGAGATAGACTCTTAGTTGGAACATCAATGCAAAGTTGCAGATAAGAGACCAACCGATGACAATGTGCAACCCTAAGTATGTAGAGGAACATGTGGCAGCTGGCTGACTGGAGGTAGAGTAAGAGTATCCAGTTTACAACATACTACAAGTTGCGGCCTGCATGTAGTCTCTTTTTATGAAAGAAACGTAATTGCAAAGGTTAAGTTCATTCAGCTTCAGACAAGAACTCGACAAGTTTGTCAATTTAAAGGGGACATGTTGTTGTTAAAGCTGCGCTGGCTAGCAGCTGACTGAGCAGGCTTCTGGGACACAGCGGCAAGGGTGCAAGCATGCAGTCAGCTACAGAGAGTGGTAGAAAACATGGCACTCCATACGCGTGTCTGACCCTACAATTACAGTTTTGCTTATTTTTCCTCTATCAGACCACCAAACCAGCAAATGGTAACCAAGCGCGCTATCGACACTTAACCACATATGCGGTGAAAGGAAAAAAGGCGAAATTAACTGTTATTGTATCAGTTAGTTGAACATAACCTCAAAAACTGTATGTATGTATACATAACCTCAAAATTTACATACAAAAATGCATATTTATGCTCCTCCATGCCACAAATGCATGCAAGGCAACTCTAATACAGAGCACTTAGTGTTGTTGCAGTTGAAAATCTGATGAGTCAGCGTTAAACAAGACCAAGACAAGCGTCTGTCTTTTCTTTCTCGGCACACGGTTGTGGTTGTCTGAATTTCATCACATGCCTCTTTCATGGATTTAGTCTTTTGAGACGGAAAAAAAATATTATTTTTGAGAATGAAATGGAATTTGTTCAATACAAACGGGAGTTATGTATATGTATGCATATACATATTGTATATGTATTTTAAAAATATCACTTCAACATCGCTTTTGGTGTGAATTAATTAAGAAAGTGTGAATGAAGAAAGCAGAAAATCGATTTGAGTTACATAGTATATCGTTAAAAATTATAATTTTATAGTTTATATAACCAAAAAACAAGCGAATCTTCGACAACCATAAAAAAGGGAGAATGGTTACTTAATCTAAAAGTGATGAAAAAAGAATGGAGAAAGTGGTTAATATAAATTTTAAGCTTTGCCGACTCCGAATGAAAGTGATTATCATCCCTTTTTGATAAAACTAAGCAATATTACCTTCAAAATAAACTTTCCTACACAAAATAATACAAAATAATCTTTATAAAACCTAAACATTTGTTGGAAAAACAACATCGCACATCACAAGTTGCAGGGGGAGCTGGATCGAAAATCACTTCAGCAGTTACATAGCGCCAATTATATATTTTGAACATAGGTACCTGGGTCTTCATTAGAAAACCAAAGTATTCTTTTATGCATTTAAAGTGCCACAAAAGCACAAAAAATTCCTAAGAATTAATCACTTGACGCAAACAATAGTTTGTCGAAACATTATCATATATTTAAAATGACAGTTGTCAATTAGTCGCAACAAATGTGTCAATTGAGAATTTGTATGTAACAAATGAAAGAGAGTGAAATAAAAGCGGAATGGAAATAAAAGGTAAATAAATCTAAAAGGTCAAAAGCACCTATCGACTTCTACGGATTTTTTTTTGTTGTTTTTTTTAGCTTTAGATGACTCATAAAATATTATTAGATTCAATTCATAAATATTATTTTCTTTACTTTTACTTTTTTATTTATTTTCTTTCTTTTTTTAATTAAATTCAATTTAAAATAGTTTTTAAATATTAATAATTATTTTTAATTTAATTCAATTCACTTAAAATAATTTTTTATAATTAATTTATTTTATTTAATTTTCCAATTGTATTTTATATTATTTGATTTTATATTATTCAAGCTATTTTATTTTTTATACTTTTTTATCTCAATATAATTTATTTTATAAATTTTTTACTTTTGCTTACTTTTCTAACTGAATTCAATTTATTTATCAATTTTGTTTATCTTTGAAATAAGCTTGTTGTAATTTAATTTTCTTTTGTTTTGCCTAATTTTACTATAATTTATTTTACTTTTTTAATTTTATAACTCAATTTTATTTTATTTAACTTCATTTAATTTATTTAGTATTATTTACCTATTTGTATATTTTTCTATTCATTTTATTCCATTTTGTTTTAATTTTTTTATTTCTATTTGTCTTATTTAAATTAATTTTTTGTCATATCATTCTATTTGATCTTACTTTGTTTTTCATTCCTTTATTTATTTTTTATTATATTTTATTTTTATTTTATTTATTTTCTTTTTGTGTTTAATTTTCTTTTAGTATTTTATTTTTCATTCTTTCTTATTTTATTTTATTTCTTTATTTGTTTTTAATTATTTTAATTTTCTTCGATTTAAATTAATTTTACTACTTTTTTTTATTTTTTATTTTATTGTATTTTATTTTTTATTGTATTTTATTTTTATTTATTTAGATTTTTTCACTTCAAATTATATTATATTAATTTACTTTACTTCATTTCATTTTAATTTACTTAATATTTTTATCTTATTTTATTTTATTTTATTTATATCATTTTTTTTTTATTTTACTTTATTTCATTTTATTTCATCTTACTTTATTATATATTACTTTATTTTATTTTGTGTTATTTTTTTATAATATTTTTTTTATTTACTATTTATTTAATTTTATTTTATTTTTATTATATTTTATTTATATTAGTTTAAGTTATTTTATTTTGGTTTTTAATTTATTTTATTTTTTTAATATTATTTAATAGTTTTTTTTATTTATTTTTTTTAATTTATTTTTTTTAATTTTTTTTTTTTAATTTATTTTTTTTTAATTTATTTTTTTTAATTTTATTTTATTGCAATTTTATTTTATTTTAATTTAATTTTATTTTTTTGTTTTATGTTATTTAACTTTATTTTATTTTATTTGATTTCATATATATTAGTTTAATTTATTTTATTTTATTTTATTTGATTTCATTTAATTTTTCTATATATTAGTTTAATTAATTTTTTTTTATTATTTTTTTTTCTTTATTTTCTTTCTTTTTATTTTATTTTTATTTTATTTTATTGCAATTTTATTTGATTTTTTTTAACTTTATTTGATTTCATTTAATTTTCATACATATTAATTTAAGTTATTTTATTTTTATTTAATTTTTTTTTATTATATTATTTATTTGTTTTATTTTGTTTTATTTTATTTTTCTTTGCTTTATTTCATTTTATTATACGTTATTTCATTTCATTTTATTTGTTTTTTATTGTATTTGTTTTTTATTTTATTTTACTTTAGAAATGTTGATGTAATAAAAAAAAATTAAAACAAAAAACAAAAATTCAGCTCTTTCGTTGCACGAACCCACAGCCATATCACTTTTCAATTTCTCGTACTAAACTCATATAACAGTAAACGAGAAAGAGTAATTGTTTCACCATACCAACAAACCGAACAACACCACAGCTCTACGATGGAAGCATCAGGAAGCGAGAAATTGTGGCAGCCTAAGCAGATAAAATTACTAACCTAATTTTTTGTGTTTTCTTTTGCAACCACAGGCCACACTTGGAGGACATACAAACAGACGTGCATATGCATCTATGAATGTATGTATGTATGTAAAATGTATAGATATTATTTACATATCTGCTGGCGGCCTAATGCAGGCACACTTATGCCTTTATGTACTTATGTATGCATATAAATATTATATTTTTCCATAACTTTTCCTTAAGGTTGCAAGAAGAAGATAAAAAAAAAATAACTCAATGCGAATTCAAAGTTTACGCATAATAATTTTTACCTTCACGAGTATATGGATATAAAATAAAATAAAATTAAATTAAATTAAATAAAACTGTAAATTAAGAAAGAAAGAAATTAAAAAATGGTAAAAATTAAATGAAAATAAAATTCAAAATAATAAAAATAAAATAAATTGTTAATAATAATTGGAAAATATTTATAAAATTTCTTATTGTCACCAACCAAATCTGTCTTTTCACCAAACACAACGCTCTAATAAATTTTATAGAGACAAATAGCGCTTGTAAGTGAAAAATAAAGGAATAATAATAATAACAAACAGCAATTCAAAACCACACCTTAGCCAACGAACGTTACAGGGTTGCAATTAACCGCACGCAAATCACTCTTGCATAGCGGTTAACGTTATTTTGTCTTCACGCTACGCTTTTGGCACATTTGTCACATTTACAGCTGCATTTTGCTACTTATTAAATCTTATGATATTTCTTGACATGCTTCGTGGCATAGCAGACATTTAAATTGTACCAATTTAAATTGTCAACAGAGTAGCAGGGTTGCATGCAAGCGTAGGTTATACTTGTACTTGTACTACATTTTATAATTGCAAATTATAGCGTATAAAACACTTCTTTTTAATAAATAAACACATTTTTGACACATTTACTAACTATTTCACTTAGAAAAAAATTATTTTCTTATTAATTTATTTAAATCTCTCATGCGTGTCTTGTACGCGCCTCAACATAGCGATTTTCTTCACGCGATAATTATTTGTTTTGCGGTCACATTGAAGAGGAGACAACAAATATTTTCTATCGTTGCAAAAAAAATGCTTTCAAATTGCAGCGACAAAGAAAAAGAGACCGTTAGTTAGAAACGTTTTGCTTTGTCATACCGTAGCATCGAGTGATTGAATGAAACCAACAAGCGAAGCCACCGCTACTTAGCTGCTGACTTAGTTCTCAG
Source organism: Ceratitis rosa (assembly GCA_037013455.1). NCBI lineage: Eukaryota > Metazoa > Arthropoda > Insecta > Diptera > Tephritidae > Ceratitis > Ceratitis rosa. The sequence continues at coordinate 11,056,597 of JAWMAG010000065.1, forward strand.
CATATTTGACTAACCGCCAATTGCTATCAGCTAACCAGTTAACCGCTAGATTACTGATGTGTTAATGTTGACACATTTGAGTGTTAACGCGTTGCAGTTTTATTGCTGAAAAACTTTATTGAATATCTTCTTTGTCATTTGAGTCACCTGAATGGAGTTTCTTTGTCACCGCCAATAGCGCAGATTTCGGTAGCGTGGAAAAGAATTAATAAAGAATTCGGTTAAATTAAGAAATCTTAGCTTTTAACCAAACTTTGAGAAGTTTTTTATGCTCCTCTGGTAGACAAAAAGTAACCTGTCCGCAACCTTTGTAGTCTCGTGGGTAGTTTATCAGCAGAAGCCACATACCTAAACCAGAATCGTATATCTATGACCCGGAGTTGGCTAACAAGTCTTCTTGATTCACAGTGAGCCATGTCGCAAATCTTCCTGATAAAATATCTGTTTTACCTTCTCTAGATTTGCCATCCCTCCTTTCCCTCCAGCGATTGAGTTCTACCATCAACAATGAGTAGTGAATCTGTGTTCGTTGGGGTTCCCTTCTTTGTCCCTGCGTCCAAGTGTTAGTTTTTCGTTTCCGGTTATAACCCTAGTTTTCAGGTTCTATCCCTTGCTTTCGACTCTTAAATTTTCCTTTGCTTGCTTTTTAAAACTTCTTTTTCCTTAATGCATTTCCTATACTTCACGGTCATAACCTGCTCTTTTATGCCCTAAAGGTTCCTTTGCCGTTAAAACTTTGTCTCACCAGGTTGATTAAGGTTCAGCTCATGTGAAAAGGACCTATAGGTTTAGCACCAACCGGCCATACTGACTTGGATGCTAGAAGAAGGTTACGAATAACAGCCTTGAGGACCGCAATGGAAAATGTATACCATTTGAGTTGCGATTCATCTATGCTCCCGATCAAGTTCTCAAACAGTGTCTGCTGGGATGCCACTGTAATGATCAGATATCTACTGGAAACACCGTTGTCTCCCACGCTCATTGGGAAAGAAGTATTAGGCAGAAGAACTTCATTAAACAGACGCTGGATGGGGCGTTTACTTGCAATACCCTACTCCAACTCTCCCTGGCAGTAAATGACGTTATTGAAACCCACCATACGTGGCGAGGCGACGTGAAAGTAGTGCTATTTAAAGCAACCCGAGTAATCCTAGCGGTTTGGATATTGTATATAAGAAATAGCTTCTACCTATCCAGACTCGACCTAGAAATAACACCTTTGCATGTTCCCTAAAATCGACTCATCTAACAACCCCCACACTTTTCACCGAACACGAAATAACTCCTTTCACAACCCTCTCATTATACATATGACAACAACTGGCTTTCCATTCACTGCAGCAACGACCAGCATGGTCAACAATAGCTGGACAATCCTTTGTTCCAAGTGCGGACAAACCCCTGAAGAGAGTACAATTCCTGTCACTTTATCTAGAACTCCCTTTAGAATCAAACAACTCGAAATACTGACAAAGCTTGAAAATAGAATGCGAAAGTTTTTAATATTTTAAATCTTTACATTGAAAGATGGTTTCAATCCAACTCTCACAGATTGATTAATCGATCAATAAACAAATAAGGACCGACTATACCGACAAAGCATCATCTCAACATAAGTCCGCCTTCAAATAATCAAAGTTTATGGGCAAGAAAACACCCTCTGAATAGGCAAAATGCTTACAAAACTATCAATATAATTAAAAATCATACCGTATCTATGAGTTTACAACAACATTTTGTTATGTTTGCAAGTACGCCCCCACTCAACAAAATAAATTAGAAAAGCAATTGAGCAAGTTAGGGGTAGAGGCGAAAACCAGCTGTGTGGATTATGGTATACATTAGCACATATATTCGTATGTATGTAAAAAAAAAAAATTTTGGGTGTGTAATATAAAACCTTAGACAAACGATTGCTGGGATTTAATTACAAGTGTGTCGGCTTTTATACAATTGTAGGCGTCAAACAAGGAATGAAAGAGAAAACATATGGTAATTAATGTGAGTATGAGTGTGTGAATATGCTAAAGGTAACCCGCAGGAAATAGAGAAAGTAGAGAAAAAGAGAGGTACGTAAGAAGAACAAACGCTAAAGTACACTGAACATTAGGAGTGAAGCCCGAGAGGTGAGAAATCCCTTTGATATTTCTTGAAACTGATTGAGATAGCCCCGTTCTTAAGTGGGATGATTTTATACATGCTCCTCTCAACTTTTCCAAAAAGATTCATCCTCTCATATCTTCATTATTCCCAACTCGCTGATAGTAAAACAGTTCAGCTCGTTTAAATAATAAAAAACTCTCCCTTTAGCATCTTTTTCCAAATTTTAGAATATTTAATCCTTTTTTTTCAATTTTGGCCTCCAACAAAACGCTGACTATTCATAGGGGATATCAATTTAAGTCCGGCGCTTCGCAACTAGTACTCCCTTTGGTATTCAAGTTAGCATTAATGAGATTTTCAAACAATTTATTTCCCGCCGGGCATAAGCAATTCATAATTTTTTCTCCGGCATTCGAGATTATACCTATGTTCTTGTGAGTTATTCGCTCGCATTGTAATGGAAATTAAAATTGTCGTATTTACAGCCAGAATTTATTGCCCCAAAATATATTTGGGGGAGTATTTTTGGCATATATTTTTCATGGTCACCCTTGCCGCAAATATTTCAAGATAAGCTGCAGTGTATTGGAAACGTGGTCATGACCACAATATTTTACTTTTATTAGACTTCACGTCTTTTGTTGACATTCTCATTCATTGTTAACGTCAGATATTGACAATCTTTTTGGAAAACTTTATGGTTTTCAGTTTAATTTCGAATAATTTCGGTGTCTGTGAGATTTTATTATCCTGCAATCTCACTTTAATATGAAATTAAAACGTATCTCTTGCAATTTGTTCAGATTAACCGGCACAGGTACCGTAATATTGCAACACTGTATAGCATTCAAACATTTTGGTTTCAAATCCCTAACCCAATGCATCTTAAGCAAACAAGGGTTGTTTTTCACTGCCTTTCTCTTCTTTGTTTTGTTTGCAAAAAAAAATATTGCATTTCTCTTTCACACATTAATCACTTTAATTACCACCGCGCATCACAATAATTTATTGCGTGTCCCTTGTGTATAGTCAGTTTGCGGATTATAGGGTGTTCTACGCAAATTAAAATGCCATCTAACTGTGTAATGCAGTGTTGTAATTTGATATAGCGGTTCTATGAATTAAATCGAATTTCCGCTTTTTAACAGTCGATTTATTTGCGTTGATTTATGTTCCATTTTAAATTTGCAGCCCACTTATGGTAATGTGGATTATTGACAACTGTTTTTAAGAGTCATAAAAGTAATTTTTAAAACTTTTTAATTTAGATGCTTATTTTTTTCTTCACACACCTCGAAATGTCGTATGCACGCTTGAGTTGCGTCAAATTTATCGATTGTTTAATATCTCAAAATTAATTTATTACAATCATAAGTTTAAAAATCTATGTGTAATATGCATATGCATATGAGTATGTAAGTACTCGTTAGAAACGTGCAACGCCAACGGCTATATTGTTGTTATTAACAGACATGTTTTTTTTTTTTTTTGCTGAACTTGACTTTGACACACTTTTCGCTTTCGCACGTTGTCGTTACATATTATTAACGAACAGCACTTCATCTGACATGTCTAATTGCCAGATTTATTTGTTATTGTTAATTGTAGCAGCTGTTTTCCAGTACAATAAGGTTTTTTTTTTATTTATTTCTTAAGGTTTTACGATTTTTTTAAGTTTTTTCTTTTTATTTCTTTTAGTTAGCTGATTTGTGTAACTTTTTTTTATTTTTTTTAGTGTTCCCACATGATTTTTCTTTTTATTTCTTAAATTTGTTTGATTTTCGTACATTTTTCCTTACATTCCTTACATTGTTTTGTTTATTTTCAAATGTTTTTTCTTTTTATTTCTCCAGTTTTTGATTTTATTATAAATTTTCTTGATTTTCATAAATGTTCATTGTATTTTTTAAGCTGGGTATCGGATTTTCATCAATTTTTTCTTTTTATTTCTTAGTATTTTGGATTTTTTCCTTTAATTTTTTTCCAAATCTTTCTGTTTCCACATGTTTTTTTTCTCTTCAATTTGGTTGGTTTTTTGAAATATTTTTCTTAAATTTCTTAACTTTTTTGTTAATTTTCGTATGTTTATTTAAATTTTTAATTTTTTAGTTATTTCCATACGTTTTTTTCTTTTATTTCTCTGTTTAATTTTCGTATGTTTATTTCAATTCTTAATTTTTTGTAATTTCCATACGTTTTTTTCTTTTATTTCTCTGTTTACTTTTAAGTTTTCTTTTCTCTAATGTTTGGTCTCCACATATTTTTCCATTAAATTATTATTATTTCTAAGGTTTTTTCTTTTTATTTCTTCAATTTCTGTTATATCTAAGGTTTTTTCCTTTCATTTCTTCAATTCCTATTATATCATAAGTTTTTTCTTTTTATTTCTATTATTTCTATTATTTTTAAGGTTTTTTCTTTTATTTCTATTATTTCTAAGGCTTTTTCTTTTTATTTCTTCAATTCCTATTATTTCATAAGTTTTTTCTTTTTATTTCTATTGTTTCTAAGGTTTTTTCTTTTTATTTCGATTATTTCTAAGGTGTTTTCTTTTTATTTCTTCAAATTTGTTTCTATGGGGTTTTCTTTTTATTTCTTCAATTTCTATTATTTTTAAGGTTTTTTCTTTATATTTCTTCATTTTCGGAAAGAGTTTCCCAAACACTTGCCCATCTTGACTGCTTGGAACACGCTTTAAATCTCTCTCTCCTTGTTCAGCGAGAGATCAAAACATATGATTTAAGGTTAGAGATGTTCTTACTCACGACTAATAAGGAAACCTTGCAGTTTTGAAAGTAATGTGCTTACCTGAAAGTAGAAAAAGAGAAAAGGTATAATTTAGTAAGAATTATATAAAAATATATGTACATAATAATAAATGTTTATTAGACGACAATTCAAAATTCAAAAAGTGTCGAGAAAATAATATTTTAAGGCATTTCTTCTCGACACGGTTTACAATGTATATATTTTAAAAATATTAATTAATTTTCCTTTTTGTTTTCCCATTTTTTTTTTCAGCACCAGCGGAACACTCTCCTAATTGCGCCACTATGTCGCTAACCGAACGCCATGCAACGCTCGACAACAAGCAAAGAATTAATTTCAGAGGAAATGACAGGCATACAAATGACTTTTCAAATGTTGTTAGCGGTTTACAGAATTATTTAGCTAAAAGCGAAGCCAAATTTGTGTTGTAAATGAGCCTCCAATGCAATGTTGATTGGAAACTACACAGCACGGCGGCGTATGTATCTATGTAAGTATATGCAGAGTTGCATTTTCGTTGAGTACAAACAATTTTAGATTTATGGCACTTTTTCTTAATAACTTGCTTATATAAAAAAAATTTCGTTTTCTGAAAATAAAACAGCTCTAACGCACGCCCGCCTGCCACCTATAGCGAGAGTGAATACCAGAAGTGTAGCGCACTAGGCAGGCGTTAAACACCAAAATAAATGTTAACACATTGCTATTGGTGTTGTAAACCAATTTGAGTACACGACATGAAGTAATTACAGTAAAATTTTTCGAGTAAATGATGATGAACTACAACCAGAAGCATGCGAGATGGTAGAAACTTAAAAAGAATCACAGAAAATGGAGAAATGAAAAGAAAAAAAAGTACAAAATAAATAGAATGAAGTCCAATAGAAAGCACGCAAATAATATTAAATAAAAAAAAGTAAATAAAAAATCGTGGCAACCAAAAAAAGTTATCCACACTTGATGCGTGTTTTATTGACACAGTTAGATGTGCTGACGAAACGCAAGCCCATTCGTGCGCTGCGCGCTTAA
>JAWMAG010000065.1:11067500-11130000 GCA_037013455.1 Ceratitis rosa
CAACACATCACATGATTTTTCAGTAGTTGCAAAATTGCACGCACCCTCCAACAAAATTATTATTATTTTTTTTAGTTTCCTTTACTTCTGTCACTCTTATGCGCAGCGGTTTTAAATAATGCTTCCTTTCTTTGTTTAAGTAACCCCTCAACCGCTCTGAAGTGTCCTCAATGCTTGTCTTTTATCAAAGGCTTTGTGTGTCGATATGTACATATTTAGTATGTTTGAAGGTAGACATCTTGTGTGCTCTGTAGTTTGCACACTCTTTTGTCAATGCTTGCTTTGACACCAGCTGGTCAACCGGAGGGTAGATTATCGCACTCGAAATTATTATTGAATGGAGGCTTTTGTCATGCACTCTATACAATTATGATGTGTCCACTTGAACGCGATCTTTTTTGCACGCATGTCTTTTTTTTTGCTTTTTAGTTAATTTAATATTTTTTGAACAAGCAGTTTCATACAAAAAATTAACTGTTTGATGTTTATTATCAACCAACACGCAGCACAGCCAAAAAAAAGTCACCTTCATTTGACTGCGCACGCAGGCGAAAAGAAACTGCTTTGTATGAGTGTTTGTTTTTGCATTTTATGTTTTTTTTCTTATGTGAAAATTTCATATAATTAATGTACAAAAGTTTATAATGCAAAATAGTTAAAACACAACAATTGAACACACAAAATTAAGGGATTTACACGAAAAATAAATATCAAATTAATACGTGCACACAGCTGACGAAGCTTAAGTGAAGTGCGCGTTGAAGTTATCGATAATCGATAGCTGTTACGGTAGTAGTGTGTTAATAAGGGAGTGAACAGACGTTACTAGTTATGCATGTGCGTGTAATAAGGCTTATTTATTTTGATTAAATAACTTATGAAAAGTCAGTTTAAATTAAAAAATAATGTTTTTAATATTAAAAATCAATAGTTTAATTAAATTAAAAAATTATGCAGCGCACTTTTTGGGCAAATCAGATAATTAATATTAATAAAATTCGAAAAAATTCACTAACACTTGAAAGCAACTATCGATAAACGATAACCAACAGCTGTACGTTATAAGCAAACAGAATCGCGTGACAAAAATTTCTCTATTGCAAAATTCTTTCGAAATTTCTACAAAAAAAGAAGGAAAAAACACGCAAGAATTTATTAAATACATTTTTCCACTTAAATCAACCGGCCGAGGCGACGCTTAACTAATTTCACATTTAATAAAAACTCATTACAACGCAATTTAACATGAACGATGGCGCAGCAATCGGCAAGAATCATGCATTTCCGCATTAACTACATACTTACACACATACGTATGTATGTTTATACACAGTAGAGTGAGAAATGTTGGTTGACGCTATGCTGTCGTGTTGCAGCATTACAAAAATTTAATGATGCGTGCAACAAACAGTCGTGGAGGCTGCTAGAATGACTCGGTGAAGAGCTAGGAAAGTTAGTAAGTACATATGTATGTATGTATGTTTGTACGGCATAATGTGTGTCAAACTAAGTTTAATTTGTAAGCGTTGGTAAAATTTCGATATGAAATGTGTTTGTGATGAATGAAATGTGGCAACAGTGCATGTCGTTTACTGGTAAGAAGAAGAATGAATTTAATAAACGATGACGCTGCTGATGAAAGAACTAACAAGATGAATAGAAATTATTTTGTTAAGCGAAGTAAAAGCTTTGCACATAAAATTATTGTGAATGAATGATTACTTGAAGCTGTCGATAACGGTGATGAACGGGAAAATATTGTATTATGTGGAGTTTTGTAAAAGAATGCCTGGAGCAGCAGCAAAAGAAATCGGAGTAATGTGTACAAACAACCAGCAGTTTCAGGAGAAAGAATTCAATGAAAAAAAGACACTCAGAGCTGCAGCAGCAAGAGAAAGCAAGCAGAGCTTCATCGATTCATGGCAATCACTTATAACAGTCACTGATTTTGAGTGCCCAAGAAAAAAAATATTAATGGTGAAAGGAAATAACTGCCATTATGACCTTCTTGCAGAAGACATTTTTCTATCTATCATTAATTCAGCGAAAAGGAATTTCTTTTAAATTTTTTTAATTAATATTATTAATTGTCTTTTTTTACTTTTTCCTTTCAGTTACGCCTCGTCAATTTGTGCCACCACCAAAATTCACTTTGCAATGACTCACACACAAGAAACGGAGACGACAGTGCAGCAAAAGATCAATGGGCAGAAGGGGCAGAAAGGCACTATTGGCGCAACAAGTAGAAGATTGAATGGAACAAGGCGTTTTGGGGCGATTTTATGAGCAGGTAAATTTATCACTGAGTAGTTTTTGATTGAAAAATTGTATTTTATTGTGTTATTTCTCTCTCTCCGCAGCTGACTCAAAAGGGTAGCACGTCATATGGGTGAGTAAGCAGGCGATTTTTTGAGAAACCTGTGCGTAGGAAAGGCTGAAATACTTGCTGAGATGCTGACTAAGCAGGCTTGTGACGGCAGAAGGAATAAATGAAATAAAAATAAAAAATAAGGAAATAAAAAATATGAAAAAAAGTGCAACAAAGAAGTACCATAAGTAGAATGGAAATAAGTAAACCAAAATTTAAAAAAAAAAAATGAGAAGAAATTTCAAAATAAATGAAATAAAGATAAAAAATTATAAAATAAGAAAAACGTAAAAGAAAAAAATGGAAATTAAACAAAATAAGGAAATTAAAATAAATAAAAGAAAATAAGAAGGAAAATTAAACAAATTAAGAGGAAAACAAAAAAAGAAAAAATTTAAAAGTAGACGAAATAAAAAGAAAAAATACGTGAAAAATTCTGGATGTAAAATAAAAGTATAAATGAATTAAAATTTATCCGGTAGATGGCTCTAACTGGTGGAAGTGAGCCGAAAAGAAGGGTACGAGGAGCACAAAAACACCATTTATAAAGTGATTTCAGCTTCCATAACAACTATATTAGGAGAAATATTAACAATGAGATAGAAATTAATGACACTTTTTCAAAATGCTGATTCACATCAGATTAAAAATATAAACAAAATTAACGGTGATTAACTGTAGTCTACAAAAAAAAAAAATAAATAAATAAATTTCTCAATGAAAACGAAACATGTTTTACTTGTTCTCAAAACCAAAAGCAAATATGAAAATATTTACTTTGTAAAATTGTTTGTAAAAAATAGCTAAAAACTTGTTTACAACAAAGATAATGCTAATTAACTTAAACAAATTACGTAAGCAGTAAACAAAGGAAGATTAATCATGACAAACGCGCAAATAAAAACGAATAAATTAGGATAGAGAAAAAAATTAAATTAGATGAAAAAAATAATAATAAAACGAAAAGAAATTGAAATTAAATTAATTTTATAAATTAAAATAATTATTCAATAATAAATAAAAATAATCGAATTAACTGAATTTAATCCAATAAATAAAATAAAGTAAAATTTATCAAAATAAAATAAACTAAAATAATCACAACAAGAAATAATATTAAACTAATGTAGAAAATAAAAGAAATCTTATCAATCAAATTAAATCAACTTTCTGTAAAATAAAGAATAAAAAATGAGCTTGTATGGTATAATAAAAATAAATTAAGCTCGAATTATTTAAATAAATATAAAACTTAAGGTAAAATATATAAAAATAACATAAAAGGAACTTAAAAAATTATATTAATTAAAATAAAACAAAAACTTATTATATAAAAAAACAAAAACTCAAATAAATTAAATTAAAATTATTAAAATAAATATAAACTTCAAAGTAAAAGAATTGCAAAAAAATTAAAAAAAATTGTATTAAATACAATTTACAATTAAAATAAAGCTGAGTTTATTTTCTTGTATTTAAAAAAATAAATAAATAAATAAAAATAAATAAAATAAATATTAAATACAATAAAATCAAACAAAAAAAATAAAATAAGTTTAATTTAATTTAATTAAAATATGAAATATAAATAAAAATTGAAGAAAATTTAACAAATATCATAAAATATTACCAGGTGTACAAGTATGAAATGTCGTTTTTTTAAAATCAAAAAACACGTTAAATTTTGTGGAAAAAGAAAAAATCTTTTATTCAAAGTATTTGCCGTCGCTAGCTACACATTTTTCCCATCTCTCGGGCAATTTGTGGATTCCACGCCAGTAGAACTCATCGTCTTTTGCGGCGAACCATTCATCGAGCCATTTTTTCACACTTTCGTAAGAATCGAAGCGCTGCTCAGCGAGTGCGTGTCCCATCGAAGCGAATAGGTGGTAATCGGATGGGGCCAGGTCTGGTGAGTAAGCCGCATGCGGAAGCACTTCCCAATTGAGTGTTTCCAACGTGTCGCGAACCGCTCTTGCCGTATGTGATGGAGCGTTGTCATGGAGAAAAATGACCTTGTGTTGTCTTTTTTGATATTCCGGTCGTTTTCTCTGAAGCGCACGGTTCAAATTGATCAATTGTTGTTGGTAGCTTGCCGTATTTGCGTTTGAGCATCGTCTTCATCCAATAATGCTTGCAGTTCGGCGTCTTCGAACCTTTTTGGTGGTTTTCCGTGCTCTTTGTCGTCGACGTCAAAATCACCACTTTTGAAGCGTTGAAACCACCGTTAACACGTTTTCACAGTTGGTACTTGTTCGCCAAAGGCTTCAACAAGCATTCGGTGCGATTCCGCAGCTGTTTTCTTCAAATGAAAACAGAAAATTAACACTGTCCGCGTTTGCTCTTTATTCGGCACGAAACTCGACATGTTGACTGCACTGAGAGTAAACGATAATGACGCTCGATTCGCGCAAAACTATGGTGGTTCGACAGTCAAGGTTGACACTTCACAAGGTCAAAGTTTTATGACAATCGATAAATATTTACGTTTGCGAGACATCTATATGTTCGAACCGACATTTCATACTTGTACACCTGGTAAAACAAGAAATCAAAATAATAGTGGTAAAAATTAGACTAAAAATAATAAAACAAAATAAAATATAATAAATTTTATTAATAATAATAAAAATAAAAATATATAATATAATTATTATTAATAATAAAAATAAAAATATATAATAATAATTAAATGAAAAAAATGAAATAAGCTAAATACGAATTATTTTATTGTATATAAATATAAAATAAAAAGTATAAAAAATAATGTAGAATAAAATTAAATTAAAATAAATAACTATAAAACAAAAATAAAATAATATATAACAAAGTATAATAAAATAATATAAATTTAATTAAAAATAATGAAATTAAATAAAAAAAACAATAAAAAAACAATAAAATAAAAAACATAAAATAAAAAAATAATAATTAATATTTAATCACATAATGTTAAATAATATTAATAAAATATAATATATATTAGTGTTTTTTTTACTCCCTACTGAATACCAAAACCCAACAACTAAAATTTGTTTACTAATCACACTCATGTATGTAATCGTATGTATATACATACATATATTTCGTTTGCCATACTTTTCCTATGACTCAACTTATTTTTTACTTCTACACTTTCGGCCAAAATGGTTAATCATTAAATCGTTTTTTTTTGCCTTTTTCTCTTGCGTTTTATGTTTTGGCGCTACCACAATTCTATTCAATGACGGACCAACACAGCCGGCAAACTAGCTAGCCAGCCTCAGTGCTTGACCTCACCTTAGAGTTAACGCTGCGTGTGTTTGGTGGAGACTTTTGGTTTCTTAAGTGGAATTCACGGCTGATTTCATGGAATTTGTGCGCAATGCGTTGCTATGGACCGCGCGAGTGCATGAGTAATGCAAGCAAAGGAAAAAGAAATAACAAAAAATTGCAGTTGCAAATGTTATTTAAGTATTTTGGAATGTAAAATAAATTGAAAATTGATTTTCGATTTTTTACGATTTTTTTTTTTTTTTTTTTTAGCAATTTATACAGCGGGAAATTAAAAATTTTAATTAATTTTTAACAACTTACGAATATAAAAAATAATGATTTATCGAAATAACTACATATGTATGTATGTATGTTGTCCCAGATCAAGCGCAATAAATCTCTATAAATTTTTTTAAAGCTTTGAAGTATTAGTAAATAATACAAAAATATACTGCCAAACAATTGTTTTGCATTCTTACCGGTTTTGAGTCTTTCCCACAGCTCAACATCCGGTTTTGGCATTTTATTTTTATTTTGTTTTTCTCTCAAAAAGCATTCTCTTCGCCACTTAGCACTTCTTGCATCCGCTTAGATAAATATGAATTCCATGGCTTTCTTTTACCACAATTTTTTTTTTTTTCAAATTACAAATAAACGAAAATCCATAATCGGATATGCCAAACAAAAGCCAGAATTCAATGGATCCGGAAGAGCGTAGGAGTTTTTTTTGAGCTGCTCACAGGTACTACACCTGAGATAAATCATTTAATGCCTACACAAAAGGGCAAAGGAAGCGGTGGATGTTGATAAGTACATACATACATACATATGTATTTATATATACAAATATACATATATGTGTAATGTTGTATATTTAGATTTTTTTTGTTTCGAATTATTTTTTTTTTGGTACTTAACATATTTTCGTACCCAATTGTTTGCGTATTTAACTTTATTCATTCTTTTTTACATCCACCTACATAAACCTACGAAAACTAATTAGAGAAAAATGTCTACATTGTGCCAAAAGAAATTTAAACAAGAAGAAAAATTAAAAAAAAAAATAATAATTTAGTATTAAATTAAATAAATTAAATTAATATAAAAAATATCAAAATAAAATAAAATTTAATTTTTAAAAATGTAATTAAAAAAAAATTGTATTAAATAAAATTTAAAATTCAAATTAAATTAAGAAAAATAAAATAAATTTAAAAAAAATATATAATTAAAGTAAAAAAATATATATATAAAATAAAATTAAAATAAAAAATATTAAATTAAAAATAATTAAATTAAAATAAAATAAAAATAAAATAATATTAAAAAAATATATAATTCAAATTAAATTGAAAATAAGTACAATAAAAAATAATATAATAAAAAATAAAAAAAAAGTAAAATATAATTAAAAAAATATAATTAAAAAAAATATAATTAAAATAAAAAAATTAAATAAAATATAATTAAAATAAAAAATTAAATTTAATATAATTAAATTAAAATTAAAATGAAATGAAATTAAATTAAAATTGAATTAAAATTGAATTAAAATAAAATTGAAATGAAATTAAAATAAAAAATTAAATTAAATATAATTAAAATAAACCAAAATCAAAATAAAATAAAATTGAAATAGTATTAAATTAAAACTAAAATTAAATTTAAAAGATATTAATTTAAAATAAAAGAAAATTAAAAATTTAAATTAAATAAAAAAGAAGAAAAAAAATAATAATTTAGTATTAATAAAATAAAATAAAATGAAGTTAAATTAAATTAAATTATTTTTAAATTAAATATAATTAAAATAAACCAAAATCAAAATAAAATAAAATTGAAATGGTATAAAATTAAAATTAAATTTAGAAGATATTAATTTAAAATAAAAGAAAATTAAAAATTTAAATTAAATAAAAAAGAAGAAAAAAAATAATAATTTAGTATTAATAAAATAAAATAAAATGAAGTTAAATTAAATTAAATCATTCTTAAATTAAATATAATTAAAATAAACCAAAATCAAAATAAAATAAAATTGATATAGTATAAAATCAAAATTAAAATTAAATTTAAAAGATATTAATTTAAAATAAAGTAAAATAAAAAATTAAAATTAAATAAAAAGAAGAAAAAACGATAATAATTTAGCATTAAATAAAATAAAATAAAATAAAATTAAATTAAATTAAATTATTTTTAAATTAAATATAATTAAAATAAACCAAAATCAAAATAAAATAAAATTTATATAGTATAAAATCAAAATTAAAATTAAATTTAAAAGATATTAATTTAAAATAAAGTAAAGTAAAAAATTAAAATTAAATAAAAGAAGAAAAAACGATAATAATTTAGTATTCAATAAAATAAACTAAAACGAAGATTAAAATAAATAAAATTATTTTCCCAACAACAAGCATTTCTAGCCAAAATATATACTTTGATTGTACCAAAGTCAGAAAATAAACTGATTTTAATTGGATTTCACACTCTACTATTGTACAAAACACTGTTAATTCGAATACTTTTTGCTCCGCGCTTTCAAAAGGCGCCAAAAGGCAATACAAAAGAAAAATATATTATATATTGCCACAAAAAATCTGAAAATTTAACAATTGGCTCACCAAAAGCGGTTAAGTAAATAAAAAAAAGTAGGTATTACACAATTTTTTTTGTTTTGATTTTCACAATCGATTGTCGGCGCAGGTGGCAATTGTCGAGTGTGGAAATCATATCATGAGTCTGCAATTATTTTTTGGGAAAATAAAAAAAAAGTTTTCAAACTAATTATAATATGTACGTGTATAGAAAAGTTAATTAAGTATAACATAGTAATAATAATAAAACAAACTCACGGAAGTTTTGACAGTAAAATGGCGTTGAATTTGAAAAACATATACCTACTATGTATATATAATAAAAAGAATTATCTTTATTATTCTTTCATTTTTTGAAATAATTTTCTTTTATTATAATACTTTTAAATTCTAATTGTGCTCTAATTTAAAATTTATTTTAATTTAGTTGCAATTATTATTTTTGTTTCTTTTGGTATTTTTTTGTATAATTTTGGGTTTATTTAATCACAAATTTTTTATATTTTATTTCTTAATTTTTTTCTTTTCTTATTTTCATATTTTCTCATTGGTTTTTATTTTATTTTTTGATTTGTTTTTTTTTTTTTTTTTTAATTTACTTTATCGTATATATTTGTTTATGCTGTTAATTTTTATTTTTAATTTTTTTATTTTTTTTTTTGTTACATTTTTTTCAATTTAAATTTCTATTTTATTTTATAGTAATCTTTTATTTTGGTTTAATTTTTTTATTTTAATTTTTTATGTTATTTTAACCTTTTTTATAATTTTAATTAATTATTTTTAAAATTTCTATGTTCATTTCTTCAATTTTTAATTGATATATTTTTTATGTTAACAACTTTTTAATTTAATCGATTTTATTGTCATTTTATATTCTATTTTTTTATTTCAATTTTTTTATTCCAATTTTTTAAGTCATTCATTAATTTTTTTAAAATATTTTTATGTGCATATTTTTCATTTTGCAGTTTATATTATTTTCTTTTTAAAATTTTTTATAATTTAATCTGTTTTATTATCTATCTATTCATCTTTTTTTAATTTTTGTTTTTTATTATTATTATCTTTTATTATTATTTTTTTATTACTATTATTATTATTATTATTATTATTTTGTATTATTAGTTTAATTTTTTACATTTGCTTTTAAATTTATATTTTTTAATTTTGAACGTTTTTATTTTTTTTAAATTAATTTGTTGCTATATTTTTAATTTAATCTTTTTTATTTCTTTTTACTTTTATTCTATTTTTATTCTTTATTTTTATTTTTTGTTATTAATTTCTTTTATTTCTTAATTGTTTTTTTTTTAATTTTTTAATTTTTCAATTTTTTTTAATGTATTTATTTTATTTGTTTTTGTTGTTTTATATTGTATTTAATATAATTAAGGGCTTATTTGCGTATTTTATTAAATTTTTATTATTGTTTTTCTTTTCTGTTTTTATGCTTTCATTTATTAATTTTTTGGTTTTTAAATTGATTTTTATTTACTACTTTTGTTTTTTATGTTTGTTTTATTTTTGAAATATTTTATTTTGAATATTTTATGTTTATTTTTTAATTTTTAATATTTTAAATCGAATTTCTTAGGTTTAAGTTTTTTAATATAATTATTTAACTTTTATTTTATGTATTTTTCAAGTATTTTTTTGTTTGTTTTAATTCAATCCTCTTTATTATTATTATTTTTAATTTTCATGTTGTATTTTTTTAAATTTTTTTTTTTAACTTAAGGCCTTGAAATTTTCCAAAACAAAATAAAATAAATGAAAATAATGCCTACAAAAATTCGCTTATCGATTACAATAAATTAGATACCTAATCGGCGGAAAGACTACAAAGAGCTAAAAAAAAAGCAATTTCTTAACTCCGTTATCTTATCTCTTGAAAAAAAGTAACACACATAGCAAAAAAATAATAATAATGTACAAAAATAAAATTATTCATTTTCATACATTTATTCAAAAGTTTATTTATTTTTATCTGTAAATTTATAAAAATAACATAGCCCCTCCCTGGCACTACCTACAAAAAAATGTCTGTCCATAGAACAAACCCTAAAGCATTGTTGTTACTTTTCGCCGTAAAACAGCACCTTTCTTCATTCGCTATCTGCAATATTTATGCGCTTCGTCTCAAACGTTCCCTCCCCATCGTACTATTCCTCGTGGGGCAGTAATTACGTTTAATATGTTTTCGCTAATCAATCATTTTATTGTTTTTGTATGTCACTGTCAACCAACAATCGGCTAAACAACCGTAGCATGGTACAATAGATAGCAAACCGCCTCTCTGTAGAATAGCAAAAAACGATGGTTTGGAACGAAGGTTACGCGCGTACACGCTCTCTCATATTTTATGTGTCGTTCAACCTTTCGTATGTCCCGCTTTGCTTGTTGTTTGTTATGTTTGCTCGGTTTTATAGACGTTTGTATGTTTTCTGTACTCTCACTCTTTTGGAAGACTTTATTTCTTTTTTTTTACTTCTTTATTGGTTTAACTTTTATCTTTATAATTTTTATATATACATATATATTTTTTATCTATGCAGCTGTTTGTTGCGTTGTCTATTCTGTTTACGCTTTATTTTCGGGTGTGTTTTTCATATTTTATATTTGTTTAATGACGGCTGATAAGCTCTCAACTAGAGGCTGATAAAGACATACATAGTTCAATGCAAATGTTTACCTTGAAAAGTAAAAGAAGTTAACAGTTTTTGGGTATCATTTTAGAGACAGGGAGCAAGTATTAGTCTAGATCCGAAATTGCTTACATCCATGCAAGTCAAAATATTTTGTTCTCAACAGTCCAACAAGTCTAGCTCATAGTTGATCCAAAGGTATCTAGGCCACTTTATAGCTTTTATAATGTAATCCAGCGGCGTACATCTTTAGAAAATATATCTTCCTTTTTCGGAGAGAGAGTTGGACAAGGTTTTGATGAGTAAACCTTGAGATAGACTCCCTCGCTCCATAAAACCATAACAGATTTGGTTCAAATTTGCTTATATATTAATCTAAATACGTAAGGTTCAAGATGACCTTAGAGGCTAAGGCCTCTATTTAAGACCAAAGAGGTATATAGGAAGCGAAACCTTCAGAGAATCTGTATACGAATCGAATTTTATATAAAGGAAGAGCCAAAATTCAATGGGAAGAAAAGAGATATTATGAGAGAGAGAGCGAGAGAGAGAGCAAGAAAGAGAGAGAGAAAGCAAGAGAGGGAGAGAGAGAGAGAGAGAGAGAGAGGGAGGAAGAGAGAGAGAGAGAGAGGGAGGAAGAGAGAGAGAGAGAGAGCGCGCGAGAAAGAGAGCGAGAGAGAGAGAGATAAAGAGAGAAAGCGGAGAGCGAGAGAGAGAGAGAGAGCGAGAGCGAGAGAGCGAGAGAGAGAGAGAGAGAGAGAGAGAGCGAGAGAGAGAGGAAGTGAGAGAGCTAGAAAAAGAAAGAGCGAGAGAGAGTGAGAGAGCGAGCGTTTTTTGTGCTTTTATACAAGGGTTAAGTGGGTGAAACGTTTAGATACTCTTCCACGCTACATAAAGCCGTAAAAAACACGGTTAAAGGAGATCGTGGAAGGTAGCCAAGAAGAAGATTGTGAGAGGAATTGGTTAAAAGCTGGATGAGTAAAACCTATAGACACTCCCGATCGCTCTATAAAGCCAAAATTAAGTAGCTTAACCATTTGGGAAGATTTAAGAGGTTAGCTTTAACTCAGGTCATAAGAAACTGAAGTGTGTGGACAATGTCGAGAATACAAAGTCTGCATACTCTCAAAATCTTTTCAAACTTCTCATCCCTTCTTTCAGTACAGCTGTTGTGGAGGACGCTGATCACATTGGAGTCGACCTCTGGACAAGAATGTTACGAGTTTTAGCAGTTAAGTCGCATGAGTAACCTAAAGCAAGATCAAGAACTATGCTGGACAGCCCACGATCTCTACAGGAGTGTGCCAAACAGAACATACTCAAGTGAGAGAGTTCCTGCCCAAAGAGACGTAGAGGAAAGCTCTAAGGCAGAGGCGAACTTCGGTTTGGTTTCTTTTTACTACCAGTAATGCGCAGGTCGCAATAAATCTATCCTAGCTCGTCCGAAATGGGATGCGAAAAGATCACAATAAATGTAGTTTTATGAAATGGGAGGTCATCTCTAAGGTTTGAGGTCTTAAAGAGGCTACTGGTTGATAGGTCGATATGCAGAAAGGCTGGCTGGGTTCCCTTTATAAGAGATGTTAAAGAAGTTGCAACAAGAAAGTTGAGGACTGCAAAGCTTATTGAACGATATTTGACATTGATATTTAAGGCAAAGATCCTTTATTTTTAAATGTGTGATATCTTCAGTTAATATCTTAAATGTATCCAAGAGATTTGAACTTCTGAAAACGTTCCCTCAACCCTTCTGGTACATCTGAGACTGAGCGAACTTGAAGAATACCAAAGAAAGTACTATAAGTGGGGTCTCGCAGAGATAAAAGGAAAGATAAATTGAGCTGGAGCACAAAGAGAAATCAAAGTTCAACTTAAATACCAAGTCTGCACGAAGCTACGATCTTCCGAGATTTCGGCTGTATTAACCAAATATTTAGCAGTGCGTCCTACCATGCAGAGGGACAAGGGCTCGAACCCTGCCTTATAAAAATCCAACAGCCTGTCATAAGTCGTTAGAACAGGTTAGAACAGGTGGTTCCAAGAGATAAGAAGAAAGCCAACAAAGCCAAACAGCTCTTTTCTTTCTACACTTTTTTTTAGCGTCAACTCACCCGAATGATGTCCGGCATCATCGTCTTCCGTGCCGGTTCCCCTCAGCTGCTGTTGACTACTGCAACTCGTGTCCAGCTCACGCAACGAGCTATCCTGTTGCTCAACGTGTAACTCAGCCGCTGCCGAACAATTCAATGGTATATCCAATATCTTAAAACGTTCCCGTATCAATGTCGTACATTGTTCCGAACGAAAATATGTTTCGAGCTCATCCAAGGCCAATGGACAAACATCATAATTCAAATAGAAATCTTTACCCCAACTGCCCGAGCAGTCGATTACCGAATTACCGCCACTCATATTAGCCGATGCAGATGCGGACGCGTTTGTTGACGACTGTTGGATGTGTTGTTGATGTTGACTGGCGATCGATTTGAGTAAAGAATTGTTACGTGACAATTTCGTTGAATGTGCGCGACGTATAAAACTGAGTGATTTTTTTGCTGGTGACGTCACCACCACCACCGACGACGACGCTGACGCTGACGACGAGCACGCAGCCTGGACTGGTGGTGAGGTAATCGTTGTATCAGAACTAAAACTTTTCGTTGCCTTCGATTTGGTATGTTCTGCACTGGAGCCCGATTGACTTATGGGCAACTTAGATGTGGACTTGAGTAGGAATAAATGTTTGGGTGGAAATGTTTGTGTTATTAGTGACGTTGATGCGCTGTGCGCGAGTTTGTTATGTTGTGTGACAACAGCTGGGTGACCACTTTTAGCACACGCGTTATGGCCGCTGTTCGACGCAGCACTAGCGCCAATATGACTAGCAACACTACCACCAAACAAGTTATGATGTACTTTACTTAACGGCGCGATAAGACGTAACGCGGCGCGGGTTGAACTCGTGCCGCCACCACCACCACCACTACCACCCGCTGTCGTTGTGTGTTTCGTTGCTTTCGTTTGGGTCGCGTACGCCAATGAAGTATCGCCGTCGTCAAACAATGCCTCCGGCTGTTGTAGCACAACTGAAGGGGATAAATTTTGTGGTAGCGTTTTAGACTTGGCGCGCAGCAGTAGCGGTGTTGTATTGTTATTTTGCGCATTTGGTTTAACAGCTGCTGCCGCTACGCTTAGTAAATTGTGTTGTTCGACGCTGGGCACCGATAAGATATTCGTGCGCGAACGTGATTTCATCATTTTGATGGGTGTCGATGTGTTCGTTTGTATGCGGCTTATCTCTGAGTCATCATCGTCGTCGTAGCCTTCGCCCGCACCCGCGCCGTCATCATCGGCACGCTCGTATTCGTCGCATTCGCACTCGTCGTCTACGCCCGCCTTAGCGCGCTTCTTATCAATGGCGGTAACCACCAAATTCGTGGTATCATTGTCGCCAATATTTATGTTTGAGTCGTGTATAGCGTTGGCACGATTATTGCCGCCGACACGTTTACCATGTTTTATGCGCTCTTTACCGTTATCACTGGCACTATTACAATGATTGTTATTATTATGGCTGGTTCTTGAGCTGCGCGCCTGTTTACTTGGGGTCGCCAGCATGATATCGTCCTCATTGAACTCAACCAAATTACTTGTGTTTTGCGATTTTGTGGGCGTTGTCGTCTTTGTAGTGGCGGTCTTACCGCTTGCTGTCGTTGTATGCACGGTCGCTTGCAAATGTTCGTCGTCCAAACTTATGCCATTCAAGACGATGCCATATCGTTTGGTCTTCGCGTTGACACTGCTTTTCGAGCCGACGGATTGTTTTGTTAGCGAAGCCGTAGTGGCGGTGCTTGCTATGGAGCTTTTACTGCTCGTACTGTGTCGCTTCTCCGACTTCTGCGTTAGCCGACCCAGTTTGAGCTTCTCCTTATCCGCCTTTTTTGTGTTCGGCGTGGTGGTTTTGACCCGCTCAGCCACACCGCCATCGCTCTCCTCGTCCAAATCTGTATCGGCTGTGGCGCCACCGCCGCTGATTGTCCAATTGAAACCACAGGGTGGGGACATTTTCTTTCCGCTACTGCGTTTCACAACACCGCCACTGGTTGCGCTGGTACACGCACTATTGCTACCACTACCGCCGAGCCCCAAAGTGCTGTTGGTACGTTCGAAGAGTAGTGCTGCCACCTTTGATGTCGCACTGGCGTTCTTCAGCGATGTGGACTTCTTCAAATTATTATTATTACTGTTCTTTTCCGCTTTACTCTTGCTGCCGCTGGCGGAGAGGCTACCGCTACTACTCGCTACACTCTTACGTTCCGGCGCCGTGCTCGTCGTACTGGTGTTGGAGGTACTCGATTGCCCGCCTAAACTGCTGCTATCCGCATGCAGGGACGAACTGCTGTTGCGCTCTACCGCTTGATTTGACAGCTGCGTGGCGTGCTTGCCGTCGTCGTGGTCGTCGTCGTCGTCTTCGATAACTAAGGGCACGTAGAATGTGGAACGGCGGCGCTGTTGTTTCTCCTCAGCTACGTTGCCGTTTTGACTTTGGTTATTTGATGTTGGTGTTGTTGTTGGTGTTTTTGTTGCTGGCGATGGCGGTGTTGGGGGTGTGACCGTTGTGGCGCGCGCCTTAGTGGCGCTGCTGCTTGGCGTGTGGTTCAGTAATAGTGTAGTATTTGAGATTTTGTTATTGTTGTTGTATTTTTGTGGCGTCGTTTCAATGGCTTGCAACATTTTTGTGGCGCTTTAATGTTGCTGTTGACATATATGTATGTATGATTTTTGGTTTAGATGCGTCTATGATTATGGCGCAGCGAAGTCATGCTTGACCATTTACGTATATGTATATATTACACACAAACATACGTATATATTTATGCTGCTTTACGGCTTTTGCAGTCTGCTGGGGTGTGCTTTAGGGTTAAGAAAGGCAAAAAGATTGTCGAATGGCAGCTGTTTTGAGTGTTTGCGTTGACGATTGTGTACAAACACATACATATATACACAAATATGTATGTATGAATGTAGAATTTTGATAACGCTTTTGAATTATTTTTTCTTTTATGGCAATCAATCACAGTGTCACAAAGTTATTGTTAATTTAAAAAAATTATTTTTACAAAACTTTTTAAGTGCACTTTTCACTTCGTAGATATTTTATTTAAAATTTTAAAATATTTTTAAAAAAATTTTAAACATGAAAAATTTACTTTGTTTTTTATTATTATTCACTTTTCATTTTTTTTCGACAAAATTAATTATTTATATTTGGTCGCATATGCATTTTTGGTGTTTTTGGCTTTTCTATTGTCGAAAAATAGCAATATTATTGAATATTAATAAATTTCATGTTATTTAATGAAATATTCATTTTGGTTTGGTTGAGTTTTCATTTTTAATTGTGTCTTTTAATTATTTTTCACTTTTTATATATGTATATATATTTTTTTTGACAAAATTAATTGGGCTTTTTTAAAATAAATATGTTAAAAATATGAGTAAATAATTTTAAAAATTAATTTTTATTTATATGTATATAATTTTGCTCATCCCATACTTAATTTGATGATAAAATATCACTTCTTACTCATTTTTTTCATAATTTTTAAATACCTATTCCAAAAAATATTTGGTTTGAAACAGTTCCATAAAAACTAAAACCCAAAAAACAATTCAACATAACAATGATCTGATAAAGCATCTTTGAGTATTTTAATTTTTAATATTAATAATTTTTTTTTAACGGTAAGAAACTTGTAAAATAATTTTATTTCATAACTTTTAAAAATTACATATATTAAATAAATTATAAATTGAACTTTTTCATTATTTTTATTTTGAAATTTAAAAAAAAAAAACAAATACAAAAAACGTTTGAAACGTTATGACGAATTTATGAAATTTTCGAATTTTATTGAAAAATTAACTGTGTTAATCAGTCTTAAAAACAAAAAATCCTCATTTTGGCTGCTCTTTAATGGTCCCAAAATCCAAAACTGTATATTTGTCATATTTCACTCGAAGAATAGACGATTTTTCATTATTTAAATATTTTAAAAATTTTTAGTAAATTTAATTATTTTAAATTCTTTAATTAGTAAAAGTTGCACAAAAAAATATTTATTATATTTTTTATTTATTATATATAAATAAATTTTTAATTCTTTTTTTTATTATATATAAATACATTTTTAATTTTTTTTTATTATATACAAAAATTGCTTTCCTATAGCTTTCATTTATTTTCTTTAATTTAAAAAATTTTTATTCTATTCATTTTCACATTTTTAATTAATTTCGTTATATTTCATTTAATTTCATCTCTCTTCATTTAACTTTATTTTTTTTAATTCTTTAATTCTCAATCATTCTCTTTGCATTCACTTTTTTCATCTAAATTTTATTTATTTTTATTTCAAATGTTTTAAATATAATTTTTTATTTTATTTTTATCTGATTTTAATTATATTTAGTTTAATTTAATTTAGCTCAATAATTTTATTTATTTTATTGTTTATACAAGCTGTTTTAATTTAATATTAATTTAATTTTAATTAGTTTAAGTTTGTTTTGCTAAAATTTTTTTATTTAAATACTATGTACCTAATTTTTTTCATTTCTGTAAATTTTATTTAATTTTATTTAATTTCATTTTAATTTAATAAATTCAAATTTAATTAAGTTAAATTTGATGAAATTTAATTTTGTTAATTTTTTCACTATAACTAAAATTTTTTAATAATATTATTTTCTTAAATTTATTTATTATTTTTTTATTTTATTACAATATTTATATTTTCTTCTGAATGAATTTACTTTTCTTTTATTTAATTTATTTTATTTCTCCACTAATTTTTACGTAATTTTTAATTTAATCATTTTTTTTTAATTTTATTTATGTAATTGTAATTAACTTCAGTTTTATATAGATTTATTTTATTTAGTTTTAGTGAGTTTTGCTTAATTTAATTTAACTTTATATGTTATTTTTTATTTAAAATATTTAATTAAATTACTTTTTTCTATTTCATTTTAATTTATTTATTTTAATTTAGTTTAATTTATTTGAATTATTGATGAATTAATTAACTTTAATTTTATTAAGTTTTATTTTATTTAGTTCTAGTGAGTTTTGTTTAATTCCATTTACCTTTTTGTGTTATTTTTTAATCAAATTATTTTATTTTATTATTTTTTTTGCTATTTTCTGTTAATTAATTAATTACCTTAATTTAGATTAATTAATTTGATTTATTGGTTTATTAACTTTAATTTTATTAAGTTATATTTTATCTAGTTTTAGTGAGTTTATTGTAAATTAATTCAACTTTTTGTGTTATTTTTTTATCTAATTATTTAATTAAATATGTTTTTTTTGGTTTTTTCTTTTAATTAATTTACTTTAGTTTAGCTTAATTTGCTTGGTATAATGATAATTATTATATTAGTATTTAATATGAATTTAATTTAATATTAGTTTGTTCAATTTAATTTAATTTAGTTTAAATTTACGTAATATTATTTTTAAACTTTACTTAATTTTATTTAACTTAAATTAGGTTTGCATAGGCAATTTTTCAAACTTTATTTAATTTAATTTTATAAGGTTTTAATTTAATTTAATTTACATAAATTAGCTTTTTTATATTATTATAATTTAATTTACTTTTTTATTTAATATGTTTCAATTACTTTAATTCTTAATTAGTTAATTAATATTTAATTTAATATATTATCATTTCACTAGTTTTATTTAAATGTTTATAATTTTTACTTACTAAATTAAATTAAATTCAATATTAAATGTAATGTATTGTAATTTCGTTTCACTTTACTTTATTTTTTTAATGGAGTTTATTGTAATTTAGGTTTATTTACTATTATTTTATTTTTGTTCATTTGAATTCCAACATAGTACAATATTTTTTTTAATTAAACTTAAACATCCTTTTATTTTTTTTTTTGATTATTTTTAATTTTTTTAATTATTATTTATTTATTTTATTTGAATTGAATTTCGTTATAATATGTTAGATAGTTTAATTTAATTTTTTTAATTTAATTTAATTTAAACTAGTTCACATTCATGTTATTCTTTTTTTGTTTGAGTTTATTTTATTTTATATTTAGTTTTTTACTTTTTTATTATATTTTGCACTATTTATTTACTTCCCTTTATTTCAATTTATTTGGATTAACATTTTTAAGGTTTTTGTTTTTTATATTTATTTTCATGTTAATTTTACTGGAAAAATATTTTTAAAATCTTCAGTTTTATAATTATTTGCTCATATTTTTTTTTGGTAAATTTTGATTAATCATTTGTGATTAATTTTTTAATTTAATTTTTAATATTTTCCTTAAATTTTCTCTTTCATCCATGAAAATTAGCTATAAACCGGAGTTTTACATTAATTTCCTACAGTACCATTTTTACTTCTTTTTATTGTACTTTTCTCAGTTCTTTGTTTAACGTACTTCTTCCACTGCACTTTTTATGATTAAAATTGCATTTCTGCAGAACTTTTTACATTTATATTCGCTTTTTCTCACCTTTCGATTATCTTAAAATCTACTTATTTACAATTTTCTTAATTTTTATAGCTATTTTGTTTATTTTTTCGAGCATTAAAAATCGCTCTGTGTGTACATTTGTTTTTATTGGTGTTGTAAACGTGAAATTCCAAACACGTTTTACGTTTACCCTACACTTGTGTATTTTATTTTATTTATTTTCTTATTATTTTATCACATTTTTGTATGCTTCTTATGCGCATAATGCATAAAGCAAGCGAATTGGAATTGGAAAATGGAATAAGAATGAAACAGCAGAAAATCAAAAACCGAATATCCACAGAGAGTTGTTTAATTCATTTATTTCTTTTACTTCATAAGCCAGACTTTGAAGCGCCAAGAACTGGTTTCTTTCAATAAAATTCCAATGATTCAAAGACACATTCAATAAATTAAATTAAATCACTTTTTAAATTATTATTATTATTTTTTTTTGTTAAAATTCTGGCTCACAAAAAACTTCAATACGCTTGTATTATTCGTCTTCCGCTTTTAACCGTCACTCTTCACACACACGTACGATCAAAACACCGTCTCACACTCAACTGAAAATTCAATATCCATAATTCCATGCCGTGAGTGAGTTGCTATTTAAGCGAGTGAGTTTACCTACTGACAACGGAATAGTAAACTAGCGAGTAGAGTCAGTCCGGTCAGCCATCTTCAGCGCCATCGGAAGTTGTGCACTTTTCGAGTTATTTGTCAGTTGCAAGCGGGAGAGTGGCTAGACTTTGCCGCTTCCACTCGCTCAGTGCAGTTTGTTGATCGTTGAGCGCGTTTGGCGTTTGCCCATACAATGTTGTTTCCAATAAGCGTTGCCCAATTGGTTTGAATGTTTAAGGGTAGTCAATTGTCAAAGAACATGATTCAAAATCTCTCTCGCGAGTTACTTCTATGAAACATTTATACTTTCCAATAAGATTAACCTATCGCCAACAACGAATTTCCCCGAATGAGTCCTCTAATAACCAGATATCTGAATCTGATTGAGAGTTTGGAGGTGCGGCATGTTGAAAATATGAGCAAAAGCATACGATTTTGATACGATCGGTCTTAAGCCCAAGCATATACAAATTGAAATCTGTCTCATTCCTCTTTCTTACTTCTTCCGTCTTGTTATTATTATTTTATCACGGAATTGGGTGGAAGATGTGGATGGCTGGTACCAAACTGGGAGTACGAGTATGCCTAAAATCAGCGAACGGCCTGGTTTCAAGTGTTGGCTTTAAGCCGCAAACTGAACAGATCACAGATTTTCTGAGATCTCGAGCTGATCTAACAACCAGATGTCTAAATCTAATTGGGAGTTTCAAACAAAGAAAACAAGAAAGTCAAGCAATCGCTGATGCACCGGTTTGTTAAATACAAGACTTTACAATTTTAATACGATCGATCTCAAGCCAAAGCATGAAAAAGTTCAACTCCCTCTTACTACGCTTTCTTATTTCCCCCGTCTTTTAATATTTTCACAGAATCAGGCTGTGTTTGTTAATGGCTAGTGTCAACTGGGAGTATGCCTGAAATCGGATCTGAGTTTTTGTTACGGTAAAAATGTTCCCTAGACAACTAAGTTTTTCAGACTCTTAAGGCGTTGGAAACCGAGTTTCGATGCAAGAAAATGTCAAAGTTTTTTCATATTATTTCAGATCACTTCATTAAGGTGAGATCTTCTCACTAAAGATCTAAAACTGAGAATGTCCAATGCCTTTGGATTAAAGGGAAAAAAGTAATAGAAGGAGTCTGTTTTAAGCTCGATTTCCAAGATTAATTGAACTGACACGAAAACTCAGCTCAGGTTTGTTCCTAAAATTTTCAAATATTTTGCGATTTTTTCCAAACCAACGTGTTAAGATGAGATCCCGTCATTGGAGGTCTAAACTTTGAGATTTTCTAAATGTTTTTTTTCTGGATGAGTGCATAAGTTCGTGCCCGATTTCAAGTGCAAACTAAAATTGAAATTTTTTGAAGAAAGCGCTTTTATTAATCAATTATGTATTCGCCATCATGTTCGGCAATCCATTCCCAACGTTCAACCAATTTACGGATGCCTGATTCATAGAAATCGCGCGGTTTCTCGTTGAAAAAGGTGTCAAGGTGGTTTTTGACGTCTTCCACATTTTTAAATTTTTTTCAATTCAAATTGTTCTGCAGCGATCGAAACAAATGATAATCAGAAGGTGCAATGTCGGGTGAATCTGGGGGATGCGGCATGATTTCCCAATTCATCTCCTTCAGTTTGGCCAGGGTCGGTTTTGCAACATGTGGCCTGGCGTTGTCATGATGGAAAAGAACTCCTTTGCGATTGTCCAAAATCGAACGTTTTTCATCAATTGCTTTCTTCAATTCGACCAATTGCTGACAATACTTGTTGGCAGTGATCGTTTCTCCAGCTGGCAAGAGCTCAAAATAGATCACGCCTCGGATATCCCACCAAATGCACAGCAGTACCTTCACCGGATGCAATCCACCTTTCGACATCGGTTCCGCCCCTTCGTGTGCCTGTTTCCATGTTCTTTTGCGTTGAACATTGTTGTACAGGACCCATTTTTCATCACCAGTCACGAGCCGATCCAAAAAAGGTTCGTTTTTGATCCGTCGAAGCAAAGAAGTTGCTGTTGACATACGGTCCACTTTGTTCTTTTCACTCAACTGATGTGGCACCCATGTATCGAGCTTCAAAGTGTACCCAACCTTTTTTAAACGACGAAACGCAGTTGATTTGTTGACGTTCAATTCACTGGCAACCTCTTCCGTCGAAATACGTGAGTTATTCGCAACTAAAGTCCTTAGAACATCGTCATCAAGTTCAGAAGGCCGTCCACTGCGAGGTTGATCTTCGAGGTTAAAATCTCCAGAACGAAATTTCGCGAACCATTTCTTTACTGTGCGGAGTGCTGGAGCACGGTCCAAATAAACTTCGCGAATATCTTTAGTTGCAGCGCCCACTGTTTTTCCTTTGCGGAATTCGTATAACATAATATGACGCATATGATCTTTTTCGTTGTTCATCTTCCATGCGTCTTTTCACTAAGCAACTCAAATCAAAATGAAGTTATTTTATTCTTGATTTACAGTTCGGACTGTCACCTTTCCAACGATATATAATATGTATATATTTCTTTCACGAGCGCCACTCTCAAACGATTCGTACGGCATCCAGCGGAATCGGGCACGAACTTATGCACTCATCCAATACAATAACCTTGAGGTCTTTTTATGCTAGATAATCCGAGAGAGGCAACTCCACTACGACCACGCAGTAGCAAATCGGATAGTAATGTGTGCTGCCTTGGCCCAATTACTGGACAGAGAAAGCTTGTCAATTTTTTTCAAAAAATTTCATCAGCCACTCGTAGGCGGCTTAGGAAAAACTGATGCTTCCTCTATTTGTTGAGAAAAAAATTGAAACGTGGATCAACGCCATAACAGTGGTACAGAGTTGATTTTTTTTTTGGTGTTGCCACATTTTCTCATTTTTTTATTTATATAATTTTTGTTTCTTCATCTATATAAATATATAAAATGTAAATTTTTTTTCTGTATAAATATTAAAAAAAAATCCGAAAGTAAAATTTATAAATTATTTACAAAGAAAAGTGGCAACACCGCATATTTTAGCATGGCAAATGGCTTCAAATTCATCATAATTCTAGTAACGCGAGCACTACTTCATCAAATTCAATGGGACAAGAAGTATTTTTCATTTTACCTCCATATCAATATAGTATGTATGTATGTCTATAAAAGAAACAAATTACTATGTTTGTATTTTGAAAAAATCCGGTTTTGCGACAACCAACAGCGCAACTTCCAATGGCTTTGTTATTATATTTTTTAACTACATACATATATATATCACTAACTAATATGAGTGCGAGCGCGCGCTCAAATAGAGAGCTGAGAGCTTGCACCGCTACTGAGTTATTGCTTTTTTATTGAGTTAATTTATTGAGTGATTAACTAACTCGTAGTTTTTGTTATTTGTTTTGTATTTTTTCTTGTATGTTTCCATGGTTTTGTTATGGTTTCTAATTTATTCTTGTACACTCTGTTATGCATTTTTCTTATGTTGCATTACATGAATTTATTTCATATTATTTTTCTTCAATTTTTTCTTTTATACGTGATTTTTCTTCTACTTCAATGGAGTGAAGATTGCTGATGGTTGGGGATTTGTAACAATGTGTGTCTGTATGTACGTATGTATATTTAGTACGTAAAAATGTAGCATGAAGTATTGAACTACATAAACATGCATACATATATATCACCATAAATGCTTACATACGTGCATATGTATGTATGTTTGTATGTATGCACACTCGTTCGGTATTTGGAAATGTAATTTTGAAATTGAGTAATGTAAAATGTGTTGTACTTTTTGTGTATGCGGCAAATGTGCGATCAAGAAGCTCCAAATGATTGATCATTACAGTTATTATGACCATTTTTAGCCTACATATTCAAATGGGAAGATAATTTTATTTGTGTTTTATATATTATTTGGCAAGAATTTTAATTGATATGATGAAAGTAGGTCTGAGTGTTTTTAGTTCATATGTTGCTGCATAGAAAAAATTGATTATTTTAATTAAAATCCTTTTCTTTCAAGAAATTTCTTAAAATCACTTTGTAAAATTTATACTTTTATTTCTTATCAAAAGAAATAAATATAAATAAAAAAAATAAAATAAATAAAATTTAAAATACAACTAAAATAATCTAAATTAAAAAAAATCATACAAAATAAAATAAAAAACTGAAATAATATGAAATTAAATATAATAAAGTAAAATAAAATAACATAAAATAAAAAATAAAAAAAAAAAACAAAATAAGAAAAAATAAAATAAAACAAACGAAAATAAAATAACATAAAATAATAATTAAAATAATAAACTAAAATAAAATAAATTAAAACAAAATAAATTAGAATAAAATGAAATAAAATATAATGAAAAAATAAAATAAAATCAAACTAAAAATAAAAATATTAAAATTAATTGAAATAAAATAAAGTAAATGAAATAAAATAAAATAAAATAAAATATAATAAAATGTAACAAAATAAAGTAAAATATAGTAAAATAAAAATAAATAAATTCAAATAATATGAAATGAAATGAAATAAAATAAAATAAAATAAAATAAAATAAAGTAAAATAAAATAAAAAAGAAATAAAATAAAATAAAATGAAGCAAAAAAAAGTAAAAAAATAAAATAAAACTAAATTAAATAAAATTAAATTAAATAAAATTAAATAAAATAGATTAAAATAAAATAAAATAAAACAAAATAAAATAAAATAAAATAATATAAAATAAAATAAAATAAAATAATATAACATAAAGTAAGATAAAATAAAGTAAATTAAATTAAACTAAATAAAATAAAATAAAATATAATAAAATGTAACAAAATAAAGTAAAATAAAGTAAAATAAAAATAAATAAATTCAAATAATATGAAATGAAATGAAATAAAATAAAATAAAGTAAAATAAAATAAAAAAAAAAATAAAATAAAATGAAGTGAAGTAAAAAGAAAAGTAAAAAAATAAAATAAAATTAAATTAAATAAAATTAAATGAAATGAAATTAAATAAAATAGAATAAAATAAAATAAAATTAAATTAAATAAAATTAAATAAAATAGAATAAAATAAAATAAAATAAAATAAAATAAAATAAAATAAGATAAAATGAAGTAAATTAAATTAAAATAAAATAAAATATATTAAAATAAATTAAATTGAATTTAATTAAAATAAAATAAAATAAAATAAAATATTAAAAATAAAAATAAATAAATAATTTTAAATAAAATGAAAAGAACAAAACAAAATTAAATAAATTAAAATAAACTAAAATAAATAAATTAATAAAAAATAAAATAAAATAAAAGAAAGTAAATTTAAACAACAAATATAAACTAAAATAAAATAGAATAAAATAAAATATAATAAAGTAAAATAAAATAAAATAAAATAAAATAAAAATAAAATAAAATAAAATAAAATAAAATAAAATAAAATAAAATAAAATAAAATAAAATAAAATAAACTAAACTAAAATAAAATATAATAAAATAAAATAAAATAAAATAAAATAAAATAAAATAAAATATTAAAAATAAAAATAAATAAATAATTTTAAATAAAATGAAAAGAACAAAACAAAATTAAATAAATTGAAATAAACTAAAATAAATAAATTAATAAAAAATGAAATAAAATAAAAGAAAGTAAATTTAAACAACAAATATAAACTAAAATAAAATAAAATAAAATAAAATATAATAAAGTAAAATAAAATAAAATAAAATAAAATAAAATAAAATAAAATAAAATAAAATAAAATAAAATAAAAATAAAATAAAATAAAATAAAATAAAATAAAATAAAATAAAATAAAATAAAATAAAATAAACTAAAATATAATAAAATAAAATAAAATAAAATAAAATAAAATAAAATAAAATAAAATAAAATAAAATAAAATAAAACAAAATAAAATAAAATAAAATAAAATAAAATAAAATAAAATAAAATAAAATAAAGTAAAATAAAATAAAATAAATAAAAATAAAATAAAATCACATAAAATAAATAAAAATAAAATAAAATCACATAAAATAAATTAAATTAAATAGTAAAATATTGTAAATTAAAAATATGTAGATATATAAACTTAAATTTCAGTAAACTTATTTTCGTGAATCATTTTTTTAAATCAAAACAACCAAAGAACTAAAAAAAAATATTAAAAGCCAGTTTTTTTTAATGTAATGCAATTTTTTCTAAAAAAAATTCTAAAAAAATAGTTTTGTTGAAGTTGTTGTATTTTGTTCCAAAGCCACCCTGCCGAATTATCAAAATCGATCATTTAACGAGCCGCTCAGCTCTGTTAACCCTTTACTTTTAATTCTATACATACATATGTATGTACATGTGTGAATGTGTGTAGATCCTATTAGTGTGCTATCACAGCGCGCGATCACCGGCCACCTAATGTGACACGCTGCATGCAACATGCGTCAACAAGATCAAGCTGCGCGTCAGGATACTTAGGTCATTGGGGGGCGCAAGGATGCACAAAGGGTTTGAACAAAGGTAAATTTTTTTCATTCTTAATATTATGAAATACTTTAGTAGTTTATTGCTTTTTCCGTTCGGGTATAATTTTTATTTTATTATTACTTTTTTTTTAGTTTTTTTACAAACAAAGCGGAAGGCAAGTAGGGAGGGTGATTATGTATTGCTTTCTGCTCATTTGCATATCAGCAATTCGAGCATAAATACATACATATATACATATGTGTATATACATAAGTAGTGTAAGTATGTATGGCTGTTAATGCTTAGTAAGTACTGAAAGACAGCTGAATGGCAGTTTTTTTTTCGGATATCATAAAGGTGTAATTTAAACGCAGTTGAGTTATTTTTGTGGTGTAGGAAATTAATTTTTGTGATTATGACATACATAAATACATATTCATAAAATAAATTGTGTAACCAAGAACGGAAATGTATTTCGAAATATTGCCGATGCTAACTAAAAATTATCGCGTAATTATTTTCTTTTCCTCTTCATTTTAATTATTTAATTTATATATTTATACATATTTTTTCTTTTTTTTTTTGGTAAATAAACTGTATGTATTATGTGCACACTTACTAACTTAAATTAATTGCATACATACCTATGTACATATGTACGAGTATATAAAATTATTTTATTTTTCTTAACGCAGCAATTTTTATACTTTTGGCCCGAAGTATGTACATAGGTATGTATGTATGGTATATAAGTGTCTGAAGAAGAAGAGATAGAGCAATCAAAATTTATACCTATTGGGTCAGAATGACCAGTTGAGTAGATTTTGCCATCCCACCTGTTTGTTGGGGCCGGCCAGATCGAAGCACTATAACGTCCGATTTTTCAGATTTGAGATTTTGAATCATAAATTTGTCAAAAAAAAGCCCTAAGAGGATAAAGCTTGGTATTATCTACACATTAGCTCTTTTCATCGAAAATCACTGAAATCGGAGGACTAATAGTATGGTTCCCATACAATCGATTTGTTCAGATTTGAAGTTCTTCGCCAAATAATCCATTCAAATTATTTTATTTTAATTTAATTTAATTTTATTTAATTTTATTTTATTTTTTAATTTATTTTATTTTTTGTAATTTTATTGTATTTAGTTGAATTTAGTTAATTTTGTTTTATTTTCTTTTGCTTTATATTTTGTTTTATTTTATTTTTTATATATATTTTATATTATTTAATTTTATTTTATTTTATTTTATATTATTTTATTTTATTTTATTTTATTTTATTTTATTTTATTTTATTTTATTTTATTTTATTTTATTTTATTTTATTTTATTTTATTTTATTTTATTTTATTTTATTTTATTTTATTTTATTTTATTTTATTTTATTTTATTTTATTTTATTTTATTTTATTTTATTTTATTTTATTTTATTTTATTTTATTTTATTTTATTTTATTTTATTTTATTTTATTTTATTTTATTTTATTTTATTTTATTTTATTTTATTTTATTTTATTTTATTTCATTTTATTTTATTTTATTTCATTTTATTTTTTGCTTATTTTATTTTTATTTAATACAGTAGTATTTTTTTTATTTTATTGTATTTTGCATTATTTTTCATTTAATTTATTCGATTTATTTATTATATTATTTATTTTTTCTTCTAGTAAGTTTATTTTTACTTCCAGCGGTTCATAAACAACAACTTTTTTGCTAAGTCTAAATGTTCTTGTTTTGTAACTAAACCCATTTTATTTATGTGACGGACATACATCTACATACATACATATGTGCATACAAGCATTATTATTATTATTCTGACTAACTGGATAAAAATAATCGCCGCTAAAATTCTGCCAACCGGACTGATACATTTAATGCCAATTTCAACCCTCGAAGTAATCGGTACATACATACATACATATGTACATACGCATACCCACACTTACCTACCGTGTAAGTACTAACAAGAATGCGGTGAATGCAAAAGGGAAAAAATCCAATGAAACAAATAAAAAAAAATTGCAAAATTTTTTAAAGGAGACAACAACAACAACATAATACAAATATTGAGCACAAAGCTATATTTTAAAAATAAATAAAGGCGCAGCGAGCCGTATTGGCAGGGCAAAAATGTGTGGCATGCAACGAGGTGCGTACCTTATTACATCGAGCTAAAAATACACCAGGCCACAAGAATCGGGTATGCGTCTGAACAGTCGCGCTGCTCTACACCAACAAAATAGCAGAGAAATGTCAATGCAGCGCAAGGAAAAAAAGAGAAAAATAATAAAAAAAAAATTAATTGGAAACAAAAACAAAGTGTACGCGCAGAAAAATGTGTGCCACATGCAACGCTGCGTAAACTTTTTTGCGAATTAAATTTTTTGGTCTTGTCTACAAACAAAACTGCGGCGTGGCGTCCCTTGGCTGGTTTGCCTGCAAGCGAGGTGGATAAGCTCTTGATGTGTGTTATTCATGGAGGCAGGGTGGTTGAGTAGGTGTGGCTGCAACATTGTTTTAACTGTATTATTCATATATTTTTCGTTTTTGTTGCGAATTTTTTTGTCAAAAAAGAGTGCGTGTAAAGGTATAAAGCAGTAAAAGGAAACAATTGCTACCCTCTTCAGAAGCCAATTGCAGTTTGAAAGGATGTAATTATTGCTAATAATGCACAGCAAAAGTACAAGTAAAGGAAACAAAAATTTATTTAAAAAAAAACTATATCAGACTTATAAACAGCTGGCACATTATAAAGAGGTTTATTGAAGGGTTACTATTATTTCATTTTATTTTATTTTATTTTTTATTTTACTTTATTTTATTTCATTTCATTTTATTATATCTTTTTATCTTATTTTCTTATATTTAATTTAATTAATTTATTTTTATATGTTTAATTAAAATTTAAAATTTTTTTTATTTTATTTTTTATTTTTGTGTTTATTTAAATTATTTTATACTCTTTTTTATTTAATTTAATTTATTCAATACTATTTTTTTAATTTATTTTAATTTAATTTAATTTAATTTATTTTATACTCTTTTTTATTTTCCTTAATACTATTTTTATTTTATTTAATATAATTTAAATTTATATTACTTATTTTATATTATTTTATTTTTTTTATTTTTGTTTAAATTTATTTTAAATTAAATTACCTCATTTTATACTATTTTTTATTTAATTTAATTTATTTTATTTTACATTAATTTCTTTTATTTAATTTATTTGCTTTTAATTTAATTTAATTTAATTTTTTTTATTTAATTTAAATTTATTTTATTTTATTTTATTTTGTTTTATTTTATTTTGTTTTGTTTTATTTTATTTTATTTCATTTTATTTATTTTATTTTATTTTTTTATTTTATTTTACTTTATTTTTTTTTATTTTATTTAATTTTTTTATTTTATTTTATGTTTTTTTATTTTTTTATTTTATTTGTTTTTATTTTGTATTATATTGTAACAGATTTTTTTTTTTTATTTTTATTTTTTTTTTTTATATTATATATATATATATATTTAATTATTTAGTTTTCCCTTATTTTTTCTGTTTTTATTTTATTTTGTACCTAAACAAACAACATATATGGTATACGGCTCCACTCATAAGTATGTGTATATGTATGTACTTGTAGGAGGATCAGTAGCACCTCAAGCGATCGGCAAGTTCGTGCGGCGTAGCTGTTTTATATATAATTTTTTGAGTTTTTTTTTCCTTTGGAATTCCTGTTTTTGTTTTCCTTTTCACGCTTACTTTATTGTCAACGCTTTTATTTCATTTTATTTTTATTTTTTATTTTTTGATTTTTATTAGCGATCACATTACATGATTTTAAATACAGACAGGATCACTTTGGCGTTCAGTGAGGGAAGCAATAGCGTCTTGTCGGCTGATTTTTTATTTGTTGTTCCTTTGCACTGAGTGGATCGTTGAGTTCTAGTTGATTGAACATGTTTCTTGTTTATTTTTACAAGGACCCCTTGCTGTGTCCTTATTTCATTTTACTACGCATTATTTCTCTACCTTCCTTTCATTTTTTTTTATTTTTGTTGTTTTGAATTTATGACGCATTACAAATTAATGACAAACAGAAGGAGAATAAAGTAGTAAAGGAAATTTTTCCGGGTCTAAGTTTTGGTATTTGTTTGCCGCATAACATAAGGAAATTAATATATAGGGCAAGGGAATTGTAAAAAATATTACTTAAGAAATATGATTTTTTCAAAAAATTTTACTTTATTGAAAATTTACAATTTAGTATAATTTTCAATACTTTTAAAATTTGATTCCTTATGATGTTTGCGAAAAAAAATTTAATTGTATTAAAAATAAATGATTTAGATTTTTTTTTATTTTGCTGTTTTATTTTAATTAAACATTTTTGAATTAACTTTAAAAATTTTGTTTTCAATTTAATTTTAATTTTTTTAATATTATTTCCTATTTATTCCTTCACGGTATAATAGTAGTGTTAAGGGTGACTGCTTGCTGCCGTCAGGAGATATATGTATGTACATTTGTAAGTTTATAAGAGAGTATCTATGTTGTAATTCTTGTTTGACTACTTGTCAAGGAAAATATGTATTTTGTTTATTCTGGACACGTCCAAATTTTCCACTCTTTTCCTTTCAAGCTTATCAGAAATTTTTTCTTGTATTTGGTAAGCAGCAGGAAACACGATAAATAATCTGCTTATCTAACTTCCTTTTGAAATGATTTCGTTTGGCAATATTTTTTTTGATCAATTTAGAAATCTTTCTCCTAACAAAATTTTATGGTTTTCCATATTTTATGTTCGGCCATATTCAATATTTAGCTGATTTTTGCTTAAGCGTTGTTTTTTATTTAATTTGATTGTATGTTAAGACATAAGATATGTTTAGACATATTTTATGTTTAGACATATTTTATGTTTAGACATATTTTATGTTCATGCATATTCTATGTGCATACGTATTTTATGTTTAGACATATTTAATTTTTGGGCATAATTTATGTTCAGACATATTTTATGTTAAGCCAAAATATCAAAAATATTTTACATTTAATAATGGTTTGCGTCTGCTGATTTTTTTTGTGTTAACTATTGCGCTTAACAAATTTCTTAAAGAAAGTGACTTACGTGTATAGCCTGAAAATATGTTGAAATCACTGAATCGTGAGGTATCGGATTTTGATATTTAGTTTTTTACAATAAAATTTACATAACCATATAATTTCCCAATTATTTATAGACTTGCAACCCTTTAGCGCTTTCTTTTCATTTATACAGTTACGAAGACCTTACGGACAGCTGATCTATTTTCATCAGCCGAGAAAACAAATTTGATACGCAATAAATTTGATGAACAACAATTTGCTGAAATGAATAAAAGTAATGAAAACAAAAACAAAGAACTCATTGATTGTGGAATGAAGATAAAAGAAATTACAGATTTACATATCCTGTTTTCTCATGTAAGTGTGTTAGTATGTATGTAAGTGCTTAAGTAGAAGGTAAGATATGTAAAATACCAAAAAATTTCCCACAATTACATTACGTGCGAATGGATTGTTTCCAATGCGAAGCAGCGTAAAAGGGGTTAAAGCGGATGCGCAATGAGATTTCAAAACATTGTAAGGGAAACGGCACAGATCTCTTGGTGTAGGTATGTATTGTTGTATATCTATATATTTTCCAACCAAAGACATCTTTCCTTAAAGGATTGGTGATGATTTGAAAGGAATTCTAGGAGTACATAAACGTCTAACAAGTCCTTGTTTGGGATCATTCAACGACCAATCAGACTACACAAAGAAAAAATAGCGAAGACAACTTCGATTTTATGAATACTCTAAGGTCCCACAGCGTGAATCTGAGCTGGACAGTTTCCTCATTTGCTTGCATTGAGCATTCTTCAACGTTTTTTTTTGCCCAAAATCTCGATAAATTCTTATCTACTTTAAATTCCACGATTTTCAGCGATTTTCATACGAAAAATTCACCAAAAATAAATATGAAGTTTTACAATGAAAATCAAGCAGGAAATGCAGACAAAGCCAAAAATATGCTTACCATGCATATATGTACTACATGTGTACATACATATGTATTTAGCACGTGACTAAAAGACCAACAACATTGCATATTAAACAACTTCCGAAAAAGATAGATTTACGTATATATATACAAACCAATAAAAAAAATCTATTTAATTTTTCGAAGTGACAATAAACAACACCTCGACTCTTAAATAGAAAACAACAACAACAATAAACGAGCATAAAAAAATCAATCGGGTAATAGTTTTGGAAAAAACAAGGGCAATGCCAGCAAAAAAAAATGTCAACAACAAACAAAAATACAGTAAACTTTTTGCTTCGCCCAACAACAACACCAACAACAATTTGCTAAACTAATATGCTAGTCACGAACTTCCGGTTCGGTTTGCTTGGCGACATAATTCAACTATGCGGCAATGCAATTGCATGAAGTTTCAGTTTCGGCCAGCTGGATGCGCAACCAAAGAGCTGGAATATGGTATTTATTGAATGTTTTTGTATACATACATACATATGTAGTAAGTACTGTATGTACATATATACTTGTAAATATACAAAGTACTGTATGCACATATATACTTGTAAATATATGTATGTCGCTGTAATAGGCAATCAACAAAACGGTTGAGTGAATAGGTTCTGTCATGTTGGTCTCATTTGCTATGTTGAACTGTTTGCCTCGCTGGTCAATAGGTTGGTGGTTTGGTTGGCTGGTTGGTTGTTGGTGGTGACTTTGATGTTTAATTAATTTTCTATTTGAAATAATGTAACCGAGTTAATGTGCATTAAAAAAGTTAATGCGCATTAAAAAAGTTAATGCGCATTAACTTTTTTAATGCATTAATAAGTTAATGCACATAAAAATAAGTTAATATGCATTAAAAGGTTAATGCGCATTAAAAATAATTTAATGTGCATTAAAAATTAGTTAATGCACATTAAAAATACAGCTAAATTTTTTATTTTTACTCGGATAAGTGTACGAAAAAGTTTTATTTATAAACATATTTTGTGTTTAGACATATTTTATGCCAAGCCAAATATTATGTCGGGCCATATTTTATGTTTAGCAATATTATATATTTGTTTATTTTATGTTAAGCAATATTTTTGATTTAACACTAACATTTACTTTTGACCATATTTTATGTGATATTTTCAGTTTAATGTTATTAATTTTTAGAAATATTGTAAGCTAAGCTTATGGTTAACCATAATTTATGTTCTGCAATATTTTAAGTACAACAAATTTATATAATCAGCAATAATTTTCGTATTAAGCCATATTTTATGTTTAGCAAAATTTTCTGTGTAGCAAAAAAAATTATATATAATACATATATTGTAAACAAATTTTAATACATAAATAAGGTATGTATACATATGTGCTCTTATGCATATTATGTGCTTAAATATATGTGTACATATGCACATCTATACTTATATATGCATCTATTTTGACAACCATATGTCATTTTCAAGCAAGCAAATGTACATACATACGCATATATGCATATGTATGTATCGTATGTACACCATTTCTGGCGCCAAACACTTATGTTAACCACAAATTGTATGCATGCGTGTCCTGCCAGCCTGGCAAATTTTTTCTTCCTGCTGGGTTTGCGATAACAACAAAAACAAAAAAAAAAAACAAAAACAACTAAAAGAAAGTACTTGAGAAAATTGCGGATAATCTTGAGAAAAGTCAACTGTCTTTAATGGGCACGCACATCTGCAATTAATATGTTGCTTTGCCGGCACTACTACCGTTAAATATGGCATGCTAAATGAAGGACAAAAGGCAAACATGTTGAACGAGGAGACACTCTGGGCGTTTTAACGTGGCTCGTAGAATTGTAGAAATATATGTATTAATACATACATATATTTAAGAATATATATTTAATTTATTTTATTTTTAATATTATTTATTTTTTAATTTAAATGTTCTTCATTTCATTTGATTTTATTTTTTTATTATATTTTTAATTTCAGTTAATATTATTTTATATTATTTTATTTTATTTTAATTTCTTTTCATTTATTTTTTTAATTTTATTTAATTTTATTATATTTTATTTTACTTTATTTCATTTTTTACTTTATCTTATGTTATTTTATTTTATTTATAATTTAATTTAATTTATTTTTTTTAATTTAATTTAATTTTATATTACTTTTTTATTTTATTTTAATTTATTTCGCATTATTTTATTTTTATATAATCTTTTTTATTTTTATTTTTTTAATTTTTTTTTTTGTTTTATTTTATTTTATTTTATTTTATTTTACTTATTTTATTTTATTTTATTTTATTTTATTTAGATCCTTTTGTTACTTCTTTTTATTTTATTTTATTTTATTTAGTTTTATTTTATTTTTATATAATATTTTTAATTTTTTTTTTAATTTCTTCTATTTTATTTTATTTTATTATATTTTACTTAATGTTATTTTATTTTATATTATTTTATTTTATTTTTTTCTTTTTATTTTATTTTAATTTCTGTTATGTTATTTTATTTTGTTTTATTTTATTGTACTATTTTTTATATTATAATATATTATTTAATTTTATTTTATTTTATTTCATTTTATTTTTTTTATTTTATTTTTTCTAACTTAATTTAATTTAATTCTATTTCATTTAATTTTTTTTTATTTTATTTTTTCTAATTTAATTTAATTTTCTTTTGTTATTTCTTTTTATTTTATTTTAATTTCTTTTATTTTATTTTATTTTATTTTATATTATTTTATTTTATTTTTTTCTTTTTATTTTATTTTAATTTCTTTTATGTTATTTTATTTTGTTTTGTTTTATTGTACTATTTTTTATATTTTAATATATTATTTAATTTAATTTTATTTTATTTCATTTTATTTTT
Source organism: Ceratitis rosa (assembly GCA_037013455.1). Classification (NCBI taxonomy): domain Eukaryota; kingdom Metazoa; phylum Arthropoda; class Insecta; order Diptera; family Tephritidae; genus Ceratitis; species Ceratitis rosa. The sequence continues at coordinate 11,102,954 of JAWMAG010000065.1, forward strand.
TTTTATTTTATTTTTTCTAATTTAATTTAATTTAATTTTATTTTATTTTATATTATTTTATTTAATTTTCTTTTGTTATTTCTTTTTATTTTATTTTAATTTCTTTTATTTTATTTTATTTTATTATATTTTGTTTTATTTTATTTTTATATAAAATTTAATTTTTTTAATTGCTTCTATTTTATTTTATATTATTTTAATTTATTTGTATTTTATTTTAATTTTTTTTTAGTTTACGTTATTTTATTTAATTAATTTTATTTTATTTCATTTTGTTTCATTTTAATTTAATTTCATTTAAGTTAATTTATTTATTTTATTTTATTTATTTATTTGTTTTTCATTACTTTACGGCAAGAAATTCAAACAATTGCTTAGCATTGCACTTTGATGAACACACACATGCATAAACTTACTCATTTACAACATTTTCTCATTGTCAAAGGAAGCAAAATCCTTCGAACATCGTTGAGTTGCTGAGAAGGACAGCAACAAAGCGAATTTAAAGGTGACAATAAAACACTTTTGCGCCCTTTTCCCTTGAGAATACGTATGTATGTGCATACATATATGTTTAAGTACTTACTATATGCCGGTTGCACCTTTATGCCAGCTTCCTTTCGATGTGTAAACTCATATTTTTATTGAATTATAATATTGATTTATAATTTAAGTGACAGTTTTATGAGCTGTGAGCAGCTTTATTCGACCATGCTGTATATACACACATATATATTATTCATACCTACATTCATACATTATATTTAATGCTTTATAGATTTCACTGCACAAATGCAATCGTAAATTATGAAATTATCTATGAACTATAATGCTTCCAACTCTTATGAGAAGGTAAAGGAAATTTTAAAAGAAATAGTAAGCAATATATATAAGTATATTCTCGTATGTGTGCTCATAAATAAATACATATATATACATAAAGAGTTAGCATAATTTAAAATTAAATTTTTTAACAAATTTTAAATTCAGATTAATTTTCGTATAAATTATATCTGTGTGAAAAGGTTAGAGAAAAAATAAAAATTAATTTTTTTTTTATTTCTCTTTCTTATTATTTCTTTTTCTTATTATTTATTCTTTTATTATTTATTTTTTTATTATTGTTATTTATTGATTTTAATATTTTTTTATTATATTTTTACTGTATTTACTTTTTAAATCAGAACTACAAAGAATCTCGAAGTCCAATAAGAAATAAATGCGTTACACTTGAACATATGAGGCTCTCATAACGCCTAAATGCATGCTACAATAATTGAAAATGACGTTTAAGAAAATGAGAGAATATTTATTGTAGCACTCAAACGGCCTGAAAGTATGTTACAATTTTAATGTGATTTGTATGGTAGTCAGCATAACATTCATGAGAAAAAGCATTTGTATAGCAATACGTGGATACATTTTCATATCCAAATAAATGCAATTAATGCATATTTGCATGCACTAAAAGTAGGCAACAAATTTTTAGTTTAATTATTTATATACATGTATATATGTATATGATTTCTTTAATATTTTTACCTTCATTTAATGATGTATCATTAATTGATGTATCGAAATGGATGCGTGGCAATGTTTTCGATTTGTACTCACCTGGAAGAAAAAAGAAAATAGAAAATAGTTTTTGAGTATATTTATACATAATTTTTTTTTTTTGTAAAAATTAAATGCAATTAACTAATGAATATTACGTATGTGTTTATTTATCCTACATACTATAGAGAGAGAGAGAGAGAGTGAGAGTTTACAACTACATCGGCTGAATGGAATCCCATAGAGATGTCGCTGCTATAACAGCTAGATCAATGAAGTTTTTAATCTAGAAACTGTAAAAAGTAGTTTTTCAAAGGGAAGTCTGATTAACAAAAGCTAGATTAGAAATATCCTACGAAACCGACGCATAAAATACTCTTCCAATTCCCTGAACCTTAAGTTACTGCACTAAATTAAGCTGAGTTCGGACAAATCATCCTCAACTCTCTCATCAGCAGCAAGAGGTTCCTTCATTCTTTGCAAATACCTCCGCACGCAGCAGATTTCTTGCCGGAACGGAGATCTAAAAAGATGAAGTGAGCTCATTCATGTCGATTTTCCATTATTTTATTGGTGTCATTAAGGCAGAACGTATGTAGATATAAATCAATATACAATAACACACAGTGATGAAAGATCACAAGCGAGTAGCCCAGAAAAAAATAATAATTATGAAATACTTTCACGCATACATACATACATATATATAAGCAAAGATAAGAAAAATTAGAACAGATGAGCGCCAGCTGTTGGCGGCAAATTTATGAACTATTAACTTCTAACGGTACTTCATACAAAGTAATATCAGTTGGAATGTAAGAAGCAAAGAAATGCCCCAAACAACAGTGTGTCCAACCGTCGAACGGAGGAAAGTTATTGCGAGCTTCCAGAAATAAGACGGTTCAAGTAAAAAGCTGAAGTGGCAGCTCCATAGACCGAGCCTGTGTGCTCGGATCGGACGGTAGTCTCTCTCAAAGACAGACTACTGTGTTCAGGGGAACCTAAAAAGCTGCAGTTATTGTAGAGAAAAGCATCCGCTGCGGACCCTCCCAACTTGCCCAAGTGGTGGCACTTCAATAACATAAAGATCTCACGCAGAGCCCCCGAGCCAAAGCTTCTGCAACATCCGTGAACGGTTATCTCTCTCAAAAGCAAATTACTGTGTTCAGGGAAAGTTAAAAAGCAACAGTTATTGTATAGAGAAGCATCCGCTGTGGGGCAGACGTCGAAAAATGCCAACCCTCCCAACTTGACCAAGTGGTGTCACTTCAATAACATAAGGAACTCACGCAGAGCCCCGGAGACAAAGCTTCTGCAACATCCATGGACGGTCCTCTCTCTCAAAGGCAGCTTAATTTGTTCAGAGGAACCTAAAAAGCAACAGTTATTGTATAGAGAAGCATCCGCTGCGGGACAGACGTCGAAAAATGCCAACCCTCCCAACTTGCCCAAGTGGTGCCACTTCATTAACATAAAGAACTCACGCAGAGCCCCGGAACTAAAACTTCTGCAACATCCGTAAACGGTCATCTCTCTCAAAGGCCGATTTCTGTGTTTAGGAGAACCTTAAAAGCAACAGTTATTGTAGAGAGAAATGCCAACCCACCCAACTTGCCCAAGTGGTGCCACTCCAATAGCATAAAGATCTCACGGCGAGTCTCGGAGCCAAAGCTTCTGCAACACTTTGCATACATTCCCACCACTGTGCGCTGGATGGTAGAAACTAGTAGATGAATATGAATATTGTACACATGTGCAAAAACAAATTAATGTCTTCATTGGCCTTAATCCAAACAACAAAGTCTCATACGTACATACATATATACATGCAAACATATGTACTCGTATGTTGATTTAAAGAAGAAAATCGCGAGCTGATGGCAGAATAATTAAAATATGCATACGTTTTATAGTTGAGGAAAGAGAAGAAGAAGAAAAACTAAGCTAAAAACAACAAAAAAGTTGAAAAGATGTGGCACTGAGGTGAGAACAAACAGGGTCATACCGGAGAGTAGGCTGTGGGTCAGCCCAACTTTTAGCCGGATCAGAAAGTTCTATGAAATATCTGACACTTCGTACCTGGGTCTCACATAGGTGCCCACAATTTTAAGGCACTTTCGGAAGGCTGGCAGATTAACATATGAGGTCTTTACATAAATCAGAAAGCTCGCAACGACCCATAAGACTGTGTATAGAGCTCTTATGCTACAAGAGCGAGCTCCAACCGTTCAACCAGATATCTTAATCCATGAAGACCTCAAAGAAGGTCAGTACTCAGCATACCGAGAAGGTGGTTTAGTTAATCTGAGAGTCTGAGAGGTCTTATATACCTTATTTTGATCCTTAAGGGTTACATGGTGTGCTTCGAACCATAGAGATACCCTCTAGACAAAGTATCTCTATATTTTTACCGCATCTTTCCACACCAAATACTCAAAAAAGGTCCGCACCCGGTATGAAAGGTTGGAGCTCGTACTAATCTTACGACCAACAGCATAAAAGGTCCTGATGTGCTTTATACACCTGATATCGGTTGCAATTATACTGTGATAGGAGTCCATGAGGGTTAAGAGATAAGCTACGAACGTTCAGTGACTTCGGTTGGCACCGTGTGGGACTTCCCTTCAGAAAGACTCATATAATGTAGAAATTCGTTGATATCTTTTCCACAAAAGACGCACTGAAGATCAGCACCCGGTAAGAGAAGTAGTCACAGTTCATACAAAACTCCTTCCGAGGAGGTAATTATCTGTCCGGAGGATCTTTATATACCTCTTATCAGTACAAAATGGGACTCTGGTCGAATTCTAAGAGAGGCGTATTGTTTTCACGGACCTCGGCAAGACTCTTAATAGCATCTTTTACAGTCCGAAGATCGGTTATCGGCATGAGAGATCAAAGTTCGAACAAAACTCACTACGAGGAGGTCATTACCTGCATGAGAGGTCTTCACATAGCTCCGATCTGCTAAAATAGGACACTGGTTGGAGTCTATGCGGAACGTATAGCATACTTCACTGTGAAAAGCTCGGTTTTCCCAAAAAAGGCGCACAGAAGATCAGCGCTCGGCATGGGAAGCCAAAGCTTATGCGAAACTCACAAAAAATTTCAATCCAGGTTGATCGTTATCTGTCGGAGAGGTCCACAGATTCCTCGAAACTACCACAATGAGACTCTAGTTAGAGTAAAAGAGGGACTCCAGCCCAAAGTAAGACTTTTTATCGGATCTTTTACAGTGAGCAGAACGGTTCTCGTCGTGAGAGGACGAAGCTCATGGTTAACTTACGTCGAGCTTACGTTAAATTATCCCAACTTGAAAGCCATGAGCAATAGGCTTGAGTGCGCATGAAACAATTGACCAACAAAATAGTTTGGAAAATTGGCAAATTGATATGTAATTGTTTAGCATGTCACTGGCAATTGTTTAGTAATAGTTGTGTTGTTGTTGTTTTTGTTAATTAACAATTATTAACACAATTGCTGTTTGTAGAAATGAGGAAGTTTAATACAAAAGCTTCGAAACTAACGTGAAGCAATTTAAATAATTTAAGCAGACGGCTGAGATGGCTGAGGTAAGGAAAATCATATGAGATCACGGCGAGGCAACAACAGCGGAGTCGGCTGTACGAATTAAAGTTAGTTAAGATGGTAAGAGATACATTTTCGGTGGCAGAAAGACGTCAAACTCTGTAAGCTTCTTAACGGGCGGGTTCCCAAATGTGGAGCTGAAGATGGGAGGATGACTATAACTCACGGATAACTCTTTTTTCGAGAGGCTCTGAGTACTAAGCCCGAGTACCAAAACTTTAATACTTTCAAACACTTAACACTTACACCTGCCACTCGCATCGACGTGGCCCGACTCCATAGCACCACCGTTATTATTTCCATGCACAGCAACAGCGCCATCGCCAATAACCGTACCGCCGCCTCCCTGTGTATACACAACCGTCGGCGGCAGATCAATTTGTTGCGCACGCGGTCGCATTTCACGATAGTCACCGACGAATTCATCGCGTTCGCCGCGCAAACATGAAGCCAAACCGCGCGATGATGTACGCCGATCACCGCGTTCCTTCTCCAGCGAACGGCAGTAGAGGTGTGCGGTTGTAGCGGAAGCCGTGGCGGAGGCGGAGCCGGCGGAACGTTGTAGGGATTGTGTTTTTGTTAATGCGCCACCGCTGATATCCGGTGTGGCGTGTGGCGTTGGCAATATGTGCAGTTCGTTGTGCAAAATTTGCAATGTCGGTTGTTGTTGGTGTTGGTGTTTCTCTTCCGGTGGCGGTATTGCGACGCAATTCATTTTTGTTGTTTTTTGGTTTTATTCGCACTTTTTACCTTTTTTTTTGGTGTTTAAATTTCTTTTTGGTTGTTGAGTATGGTTTTTTTAATTAAAATTCATTTTTTTTTTTAATTTTTTAAGTTAATTTCTTTTGTTAAATTGTAATATCAACATATTTGTAAAATTACGAGTATATATGTATTTTTGGTTTCGTTACGCGTACCTCGGAGATTCTCTTTAATAAATATTTTAAGTTTTTAACAGAAAATTCAGTTTCAGAAAGAATATTACGCTTTTTTCATACATTTCGCGTTAGTACCGTTAAATTTCTGCTTTTTAAGCTTTTAGTGCCCAAAATTAAATTAGTACCGTTATCTTCAATGTCAATCAGCAACAATTCTTAGTTGAATTTTTAATGTTTTATTTTTTTCTTTAATAATTAATTTAATTTATTTACTTTTTATTCTCATTTATTCAGTTATTATTTTTTATTAATTTTGTTTATTGACTTTTTTAATTTTTCCCCTGAAAAGTAAAAAATAAATTTTATTTAATTAAATACCAATTTTCCAGTAAAAAAAACTGGCATCTGTACCCAAAGTTGTCGCGGTTGTTAACTGTTCCACTAGTTCAGTTTGTACAATAAAGTAAAGAAGTTAATGTTCCACACGTTCATATTTCATATAAAATACTTAAGGCGAGTTTAGACTACAATCTAGTTTAGACTGCAAGTTGGTTAAGAAGTTTTTGTGCCACAAATTCTTATTTAAAACAGAGGCTTAAGTTCCGGTTAGACTGCATTAATCTACTATCTAGTTTGGCTACAAAAATTAAGTTTATAAGTTATTCACACGACTACACACGCTCTCACATTCGTGATTTGGGCACTCATTCGTAACTGACAGTCCAAACAAGCACAAAAGCAACGAGCAACAAAGCAACCACAAAAAAATTATTTTGAGCGAATAATTTCATTTTTAACGTATTAAATCGAAATATTCTTGTGAATTATGAAGGAAATCCGTGCCGTTTCTAATGTTCATCGAAAAATTATCGAAACTAATTGTTAAATTTCTCAAGAAAAAACAAATGTTTCTTGTGCCATAAGTTCACAAAATGTTGTCTCACAAGCTCATGTTTCTCTATAGCGTTACTGTTCCAGAAGTCCACAATACATGAAAGCAGTGAAATATTACACAAATCGCCATTTTATCTGAAGACACACTACCGTTTCACAATTTCAAGTTGAAAAAAGTAATGTAAAGTGTAAATAGATTGAGGTACAACTGTTTCACAAGTTCAGAAAATGTAAGCAAAATAGTTAAAATTGTGAAAAGTTTAAGGTTTAAGAAAAAGTGTGGAAACATTATAAGTTCACAATATACGTATCAGTAATATAGAGAAAAGTCCGAATTTAGTGGAAATAATTCCTAGAATCGCCATTTACGCCCAAACGAATGGTGTTCCATATATTCACAAGCTGTCAGGAAAATAGTTAAAATTGGAAAAAGTTAAAAGTTCGTGGAAAAAAATTTGGAAAAGCCATTAAAAACGCAAACAAAAGGTTAGTTGAAAAGCATAAAAAAAAATTGTGAAAACATCGCTTCAGCTAGGAAGAAAAATATTTAAAATTGAAACTTATAAAAGTTCGCGGAAAAAAGTTTCGTGTTCCAGTAGTTCATAAACCAAAGAAAAAAGTTAAAATTTAAAATCTAAAAGCACTACTGTTCCACAAGTTCATAAAATATGTATAAGATTGGCTTGAAGCTTATTGTTTCACAATTTCAGAAAAGAGTGTGGCATTCAGTTAATTCAGAAATATGATCAGCTAAATTAGAGGCTTCCTTTCAATAGAATTTTCTTAACCTGAGTAGCATAAAAAAGGTTCAGACTGTTTTGAGAAAATTGAACAAAATTATTTATGTATTCTTCTGCATATACATACACAGAAGCGCTCGAATTCCTGCTTGCCGTAAATATCTTGTATGCAAAATATGTATGTTTTCTGGTTTTCTTAATCACATGTAGACTAATTTTGCATATGTGAACACACCATAAGAAGAGACACACTGTCCATACATACATTAAATCATATTTTTATAGACTCGTCTATTTTGAGTTGTTTTGCTTTAATAAAAAATTTATTTTCTCACAAAAAAAATTTTTAATTTTTTTTCGCATTAATTTGCCAAATAAAAAATATAGACAAGCCATAAACGTTCAGTGTTAGATCACACGGAAATGACCCTAAAGCATAAATAGACCAAAAATATAATAAAAATACAAATAAACTGAGCGGATATACTAATGAAGACATAGTATGTATATATGTTTGTATGTACATATAAATAAATAAAATCAAGAGCGAACAAATTTTATGTGGGTGTTTAGCGATTTCTTTCTATTTATATGATATAATTAGGAAAATGTAAATAAAAGAATTTTGTTCATAATGAAAATTAATTTCTTTTTTATTTTATTTTATTTTTTTTTTTTGTTTTTTTTTAATTTATTATTTTTTTCAAATGTATAATTTTTTTTTAGTTATTTTTTAATTTATTGTTATTTTTTTTAATTTATTTTTTTTTTTTTAATTATTATTTGACAATATAACTAATGGTGATTTATATTGAAAATAAAAATTAACAATAAATGTTACCACCTCTAATTATTTATTTTTAATAATAGTATATGCAAGCCAACCCTGCGCTATTTAAAAATATTTAAAAAAAAATCAAAGCAAAAAAAATTCACTAAAATTTTCAAGTTCAATACCCCAAACGCTCATAAATAGCAGAAAAATGGCCTCCACATGCGTTAATGACGCACATACAGAAATATGTATATACAACTGTACATATGTACATATGTATGTACGAGTATATTCATTTATGTTGATGTGTGAAAATTTTTCCATGCCACTTCACTCAAGTTCATGGCATTTTCCTGCAACAATTTGCCGTTTTTGTAGTTGTTGTTTTTTTGTTTTTGGCAAAATATGTACATACATATACATAGGTATATGTAATAATAAGTGGCGTACGAAAATACTTTGTAAGAACAACCAAGAATAACAGCACATTACTTGTTGCTACCTTTATACACAGTGTAGGCTCTGTGAGGCTAAAGGTGGGCGCACACTAAGAGACTTTATATGCAATATTGGGCGACATCTAATTGAAAAAAAAAATATTTTTCATATATTAAGCGATGTAAAATTAAAAAAAAATAAGAATTACATATATAACAAATAATTTTAATTCTTTTTTCAATTTTCCTTCACTGAGGTAAGAACGCAAGAAAGTTGCCCAACTCTCAGCTGTTATCGTTGAAAACAGAGCAAAAGTTATTTCAGGGAAGTAATTTTGTCAAATATACTGATTTTCGATGACATATCATAAGAATTAAACAGGGTTATCCATTTTGCGGTTTCGGAAATAAATGTAAATAATTTTTTTTTTATGAAATTCCTTTTTTATTATAAACTCTGAACCTTAGCATTCTATGTGAAACACAAAAAAGCTACAAAATGTCAAAAAAAAAATCGTTTCGTCTCTAGGCTTAGTGTGTGCTTACCTTAAAGCTGAACAGAAGGCATAAATTCATACATACACGTATGTATGTAAATAGTGCTTAGGGTGGTGTTATGAATAGCAAAGGAGTGAATTTGTTCGTCGGCCAGCAACTGTGAAATTGTGTAAACCGACTTGTTGCGATTTTTTTCTCTTCTAACAAGCAAATTAAAAATTTCTAACTTTGTATTTTTATTTCATACTTATGGCAAACATAAAAGCAAACGTCTCCAAGTAATTATGTACACATACACATATATACATACGCACATACGTACGTGCGTATGAAGTCAATGACAATATTAGCCGGTTTTCTGCTCTGCTTCTAAGTATTGCGCTGCTAATGAGCGAAGTTGTAAGTTTCTATATTTAAATAAATACATATATACATACGTACGTATATACAATCGTATAAATATGTATATGCATATGTTTGCAAATATAAATTTGTCAACTACACTAGCAAACTTATTTGCCACTCGAATATTGGCAGTCTATACTAAGCATTACTAAAGCACACAATAATCGATATACCGCAAGCGTCAGAGCAGTAATCGATTAGCATTTATGTTGACTCATTTCTAAGTGGAAATTTGTGAATTGTAATTTTGTTTTAGAATCAAGGCAAGTAAATTTAAGCTACAACTGCACAATTTTAGTGTTCTCAAGATTGCGAATTTTCGGTTGTGAGATATGAAAAGAACTGAAAGTGATGGAAATAAAAAAAAAATTAATGGAAAAATGTGAATGTTGAGCAGTAAGGGATGCAACATGGCGGTTGAAATAAATGAAATAAAAAGAAAAAAACCTGTTTAATAAAAGTTCTGTTGATCAACAAGCGATAAATTAATTAAGAATTGGAAGAAGAAGAATAACAAAATAGAATTGCAGAGAATGGAAATTAAAAATCACTAAATATTAGCGACTTATTTTATATGTGCATTTATATACAAATGTGTGTATGTATGTAATTTTTTTGCTGCATTTATTTAAATTTTTTTGTTATTATTATTTTATTTTTCACTTTTATTTTAATTTTTCATTATTATAATATTTTTATTATTTATTTTTTTTTTCTTTTTTTTTTTGTTTATGCTTTTATTTGAAGCGTAGCGCATTTTCCCTACAAAAAATATTTGCGCTCATTTTCGCGCTGCCATAAAAATTATGTGCGAAAAAATGCCAGCGTCGTCGCCAGTGAAAACGATGCTAATACTCATACATAGTATATACATAGCTCTCCAACCACCCCAAGAGCCGAGCCGTGCATCATGTTGTTTTCACGGCGCGTACGCCACAGTGATGTAGTACCTACCAGCAGCAATGTTAGCGAGCCGTGATAATAAAAGTGAAGCGTGCAATGGCGTTTGCAGCACAATAGGCAAGTTGCCACTTTAACGCCACGCAGCAAACCATCAGTGCAGTCGTTTGGCTACTCAGCGGGGCATTGTATGGGCGAGGTAAAGTGCGCGGTAAGAAAGTTGTTAGTATTCAGACTAGTAGTGCAGGGATGTGTAAGTTGTAATTTCTGCTTGTTTTTTTTAGTTTTTCATTACAATGAATTATTTGTTTTTTTTTTTGTTTCAGCAGCAACAGCAGTAACAAACCGTTGTCACAAAATGAGGCGCATATTTAGGCATGTTTTACGACTCACTTAATGCAAAATAATGATTGTGGAAAAAATATTTGTAATGCTGAAATTAAAAAAAAGAAGCAGCAAAAGAGCAAAAAAAAAAAAAACAAAAGTATTTGTCAGCTTTGTGACACATGACAGCAGAGAAAATAATTGATGGTGAGTATAGAATGTTTTAAGAAGAAAAATTTTGAAGTTTTAAAAATACTGATAAATTTTTTTTAGACGTTTGAAGAAGCAAAATTTCTATGGTTGATCACAAGATCATGCGGAACCTATAAATCGAAACAATGGAGTGGCGAAAGGGTGGAAGTTTCATTAATACCCTCAAAAAGGGGCTTACTTACTAAAAGATTAGTTGAGAAAATGAGTTTAAAATATACTTAAATACCCTGTAGGGCAGAACACATAAGAGGTATTTTTTAATTCACTACGCTAGAGCACACATTTTCTACATTACATAAATTAGAACTTAATATAAAGTCAGAAGTGGCATAAATCAAAAGCTTGGCAATAAACAGCACAACTAGTTCAGTGTTAGTTGAAAAAAAAGTTATTCTTCTTACAAAGATGAAAATAAAGGGATATACAATTCGTAGTTTCCAAAGTACAGGGCTGTATTTTGACATCTATCAAACTGAAGTCTAGGGTTATGATGATTCTAATACTAGAACATGTTGAGATACTGGATTGTTTCAGGTCGATTAAAAATCAGAAGTGGAATATATTTCAAACGATTCACAATACATATATCATAATGAAGTTAAACAATAGATCACGGAACGAGCGCAGATGGCCTAATGATAGAGAGAACTATTTTACTGCATAAAATGGATGATATATAAATCCATTCTGTTGAAAATTAACTAAAAATCAGAAGTGGAATATATTTCACGCGAGTTACATAGACCATAAGGAAGTTATACTATAGATAAAGGCACGATGCAGATAGACTGAGGATGCAGGAAACTATTCTACCGCATGGAAAGGTTAGACAAATTAACTAAAATTCAGAAGTGGAATATATTTCAAACAATTTATATAGATAAAATTATATTTGAGATAGAATAACATTCCAGTTGGTTAAAAGAATGTATAAGTTTACTTGAAAAGGGTATTTTATTTTTAAATATTTCAGCCAAAGCGAACTCTCACACCAATGCCTAACTAATATTGTGAGGTTGTATATATATTAATGCATTTACGTTGTATAAATTAAACTCTAGTAGCTGCTACACAACCCACCATTGGCATTTTGTCTGCCAGAGAGTCACTGAGGCGTAGCCTAAAAATTAAAAAAAAAAAACAAAAAAACACATGACGCCAGCTGGATGACGCCATAGAGCAATGACTGGCATATGGCAGTGAGACAGAGTGAGGATGCCAAGCAAAAGCACATATGTACATGCAACACTCCGTGCAATACCAGCTGTATTATGAAACATTTTAACAATTTTTAAGTTCTCCAAAAAAGTAGCAGCAGCAAAAAAGAAACTAACAAACACAAAACAAAGATATGCCACATTGTAAGACAGCGAACTTTAAACTCGCAACAAAACCAACAACACAACAGTGTATGCATTGCGTGTGTTCTAAAGAATGTAGGTGAAGTAGCTGCTTTATGTCTACCAAAGTAGTCAACAACAATAATAATAACGCGTAACATAAACTTAACTATAATTGCCATATAACAACCATACATTTGTGCAACAAACACACTTAACTGTTTTCGTACTTTTCCACGAAAGCGTACAGGAAAATAGCTATCAGAGAAAAGTACTTAGGGCGCCTACATATGAATATAACCTAGTAAGTGGTTGGTTACTATTCGTAAGTGGGTTGGTATGTGCACGAAAAAGTTGCAAATGGTTGCATGTAAGGCACATGAAATTATCTTGTTGTTGCAAGCGTCGAGTAGACTAAGAGCCGGCGGAAAAGTAACTACTACTATCAAGTAAGTGAAATGTGGAGAAATGAATGAACTTTGTGCACCCACTTTGTTGACTACTTACAGGTAATTAGCATAAATGAATGTAGCTGAAGAAAGCGAAAATGGTATGCAGGTATAATAAACTGTGAAAAAATAACGGTTTTATACAATATAACTATTTGGAAAGCATATAGAAATATTAAGCAATAGCTTTTATTAAACGTAAATGAAATTTAAATAAATAGGTTAAAATGTTTTGATGGGCAGAATTTTGCAACCGTTAAATTTCTACACAATAACGGATAAGACGATAAAACGGGTAGAGACTTACAAAATGAGTAAGGAGGTGATATAAATAATATAGGTTGACAGTGCTTGGAACGGATACACCCAGAGGTCTTGGGAAAACTACCGAGGAAAGAAATAAAAATCTGATAGGCTTCATAAAATAGCAAAAATTAATACAAACGTAATAAACCGTTAACTTAAAAATGTGTACTCTTTTTAACAATATTTATTTCTATAGATAACAATAAGGAGAAATGTGGAAAGGAAATTAAGGTAAGATAAACAGCAGCAAAAGGTATTTAAAAAAAACTCAGAAGTGGAATATCAGGTGTGACAATTAAGTAATGAGACTGATTCCATAAAAGTCGTATATTTCAAAATTATTCTACAACTCTGCCAACCCCTTCAGTAGACCCCTTGGGCAGCTATACAACGATTCCAGCGTGTTTTCCATGCTTCGTAACATTTCTGGAACGCTTCGACTGGGATGTCCACGATTACCCTCATCACGGCCGCCCGGATGTTCTCAATCGGCTCAAAATTGGTTGCTTTGGCCACCGATTTTGTTCTAGGGAACAGAAAAAAGTCACAGGGTGAATAAGGCGGTTGTTGCAACACGGCGATCCCTTTAGAGGCCAAATACTGGGACACGCTGAAGGCGGTGTGGCACGGCGTGTTGCAGTTATGAAGGATGCAGTTACGAGCGATGTCTGGGCGCACCATATTTACTCGTTTTTGCAATCTTTCGAGTACTTGGCGATAGTAGACTTGATTTACGGTTTGCCCCGGCGGCAGAAATTCTTTTTGGATGATTCCACGGCTCTCAAAAAAGGCAATAATCATCGTTTTCACCTTCGACTAGCTCATGCGAGCTTTACTTAAACTTAAACTCTTTATGCCAACGAAACACCTGGGCGCGACTAAGAGCACTATCACCATGCACTTTTACAATTTTAGTGTACGTTTCCGAAGCTGTTTTCCCAATTTGGCGCAAAATTTTATCGCGTCGCGTTGCTCTTGATTTCGTTTTTCCATTTTCATGACGAGCACCACAAACACTCGTTTACTCAACACGACAGAGAGAGGAGAAGGATGCCGGGAGTAGAGAAAGGGAATTTCAAGGTCGCAGGGCTACCACAATCGCGGCAATATAATCAGTCTCATTACTTAAAACCTCGTATTACTATTTAAGCGACGAATATCGCAGGCGAGGGAAGTATTCGTTGCAGTTTCTACTGCTGGCAGCATAGGAAGCAGATTTTTTCTACGTTGGAAAGTATAGGTGAAGAAGGTCTTGGCTTCACTTGGTGTTTACAATTGGCAACCGAAAGGCAGAAAGAAGAAACAAGTGGAGTGATTTTGGGGACTTGGCTCTAATGGCGTAAGTATACCTACGCCCATGAAAAAAAGAAGAAGAAGGTTCTTCAATTAGATGGAGAGTACCATAAAGTAAGTTGAATAGAAGCAAACATAATTTTAATAAAATCAGAAGTGGAATATATTTTAGACAACTTAAATTTAAGTTATGTAAATCGATGTGAACTTAAGATCCATGGACCATGAATATAGGCAGAATGAGAGTAAGGATTTATTCAACTCCGTATAAAAAAGTAGATTCAATGTAAATGCTAAAGTGTGGGGCAGAGCAATATCATTCTGTCTATAAAAGATTGGTGAGGGTAATTCGAATGAGGGTTCCACAAGTTCTTGTGAGAAAAGAAAACTATCAAGGGACCTCCTAATACTTGATTTAATTGCGGATGAATGCAAAGTTGCCACATTTCAGATTAAAACAACGAAGGAAAATAACGATATATATAACTACTTCGGAGGCTAATCGCCTTTGGGGAAAGATAAATTTTTCATCGAAAGAACCTCAACTTGACAAGTCAGTTGTACGTCTCCGCTGCATCTCAAACACAAAACGCCATTGCGATGTTGCCAGTTTTCTTAACATTCGTTTAGTGAATAGTGAATAGGAATTATATTTTATAAATGCTAAAATATTGTCCAGAAATGCTTGATTTCATCCAAAAGTTGCTTTTCCCAGCTATTTATGGTTAAAAAATTAACATAAAACCCAAGAACTGATGCGTTGTTGCCAAATTTCTTTGCAATAAAGCTAGTAATAACTGACTTCTTTAATGCTTGGCTCCATTAATGGAAACTCGTTCGTGTGTCTCTTCTATATGTAAAACACACGGTCGTGGCTGTGAAATTGCACCTCAACCATTGCTTCATCCCCGATGCCAGCAAAGTGCTCCCGTCTAATCAAAGCTTGGGCTCAGGCCCTACAAAAGTATTAATCAAGCACCTGCCAACTTCTTATAATCATTGTGAGAGACTTTCACAATCCCATCTAGCCGTTCAGCTTTCTTCTTTTGGGTCGCTGAACTTTGTTTTTTTGGTTTCGGTGACACCAAGCCCGAAAAGAGGAAAATCACAATTTACATTAAAAAAATAATTGTCAACGTGTTGAGTGCAATCCAAATAACTAGATCTCATGTGTTACGTGGAAACTCAAACATATGTACATATGTATGTATGTATGTACATACTTTCAAACAGTTGTATAAATTTTTAGTAACATGTGTTTATATAAAAGTATAACAAGAGACCTAAAATGTCGGAGGGCATGTGAGTGCACGAGGTGACAACAACTACATACAAACATACATAGGTATAAACAAACATAAGCTAATGAAGTACAATACTTGTATTTAAGACAGCCAACAGCGCACAATTTCAGCTAATGAAAAACTACAAAAAAAAAAAACAACAACAACAACCTGACAAGTGGGTGAAAAGAAATGTGAAAAGAAGAAACTTCAAACGAGTCTCGAGCTGCCAGTAGCTGCTACTATCGCTTGCTATGTCATCATCATCATCATAACTCCTATTACTCGTGTTGTTGTTGTTGTTACCCGGCATGACAGTTATGAACGCCACAATTGGAGTAATAGCCGGAGTTGAAAATTATACGCGATGATGTTGCAATCACACGACAACACTACCATAAATTGAATGAAGCAAAAGAACTGTCAAGTACAGCGTGCGTTGTTGTTATTTCGTTGATGAATTGCTTTCCGCATGATGTAAAACTTTCTCAATGAAATTACTGTGCGAGAGGAGCTCAAAGTGATGCTGAGGTCGAGGAACAGCTTGTCTTTACGAGATGCTTCAGAGATAGGAGCTCTGTAGTCATCCACTATTTGCTGCGGCAGTAGTGGTCTTTACCCGAGGCAGGCTCTCATATAGGGAGGATTGTTCTATATAACCACTAGAGTTGGCAAATCAGACCACATTAGCCAACCGCTAGACTTAGAAGAGCTATTATCTGAGACTCTCACTAAGAGTGCGGTTCTGAGTGCCGAAAATGGTTTTCATGATCTTCCATATATGACCGGAATGGAGTCTCTATAGCTGAGAACTGTTGATTTCTTCAATTCGTTTAAATTTACTCAGTTCGGGGTTCAGACTTCCGGCTTTTCGTTAAGGCCAGTATTATTAATCATGAACCCTTAATAAAAGTAGCTTAAAAGCCGCTTACCTATACCGATAACGTCCACCGAACGCTTTTGAGATAGGATAATAAAATGGGCAGAACTCTTAGTTCTCTTTTCAACGATTGGTTATGCAATGTTTAGATTTCAAACAGTACCATGAAGTTTTTCTTCGACGAAGGCGATCTGAGGAGACGAAAGACAAGGAGAGGCTGTAAAAACAATATGAGGGTATACCAAATTTTCTTTGAAATTCCAAAAAAAGTCAACAAAATGTAAAAGTTTACCTTAACCGCCACTACTTCGACATTGTTGCCACATTTCATTGCAATAGAGCTAAACCAGTAAAGGATTTCTTAAGACACTAGTCTAAACTACAGAAATGATCGCTTTTCTCTCGAAGCAGTAAGCACTCGCAGACTAGTTGTTCCCACCTAAAATGCAAATATCATTGCGACGTTGCCAAATTTCTTTGCAATACATTTATCTAAAATAACTCTTGCCGGCATTAAACTACTCTCTAGTGGTATTAGCTAGTGTTTCGAGTGTAATAGCACAAAAATTTGGATCACAACCAAATAGCAGATGCAGCGTTGCCACATTTCAGATTAAAATAATGAAAGAACTTCTTCAGGGGTTAGTCTTCTTTTGGTAAAGATAAATTTCCTCTCGCAACAGATTATCTGGTATAGCTAGTGAACGTCTCCACTACACTTAACCCACAAAACAACGTTACGTTGTTGCCAATTTTCTTGGAATTCATTTAGTTTATTGGAATTGTATTCTAAAGGTTTTAAAATATTATTCATAAATGCTATTTTTTCATCAACAAGCTGCTTTTTCATGCCAATTATTGTTTCAAAATTAAATTAAGATCTGAAACAGAGCGATGTTGCCAAATTTCTTTTCTAATAGAGTTAAGTAGTAAAAGTGACATTTTCAAAAATAAGTCTCCTCTGTAGAAATAACCACTTTCTGATCTTATCGACACAGTTGTATTAGTCTACTTCAAGTAAAAGGCAAAAACCAGATGCAATGTTGCCAAATTTCTTTGCAACAGAATTAAATAACGACTGTAAATTACGTGGGAGTCAAATTTCGTTATACTAATAATTCATTTACATGGAAAAATTGTTCTTAGAAGCCAGTTATAGCATTAAATAAACCTAAAGAACAAAACCTGATGCGATGTTGCCAAATTTCCTTACAACAAAGTAAAATAACGATATAACTACTTCAGGTGCAAGTCTCCACTGTGGAAAGATAAACTTCTCCTTGAAAAAACCTCAACTTGACCAGTCGGTTGTACGTCTCTGTTACATACCAAACACAAAACGCCATTGCGTTGTTGCCAATTTTCTTAGCATTCGTTTAGTGAATAAGAATTATATCCTCAGATGCTAAAATGCTTCCAGAAATACTTCATTTCAACCAAAAGTTGCTGTACCCAGCTATTTTTGGCTAAAAAATTAAGCTAAAACACAAGAACTGATGCGTTGTTGCCACATTTCTTTGCAATAAAGCTAGTAATGACTGACTTCTTTAATACTTGGCTTCATTTATGGAAACGATTAGTTTTCTTACAAAAAAACTCAAGAAAACTCGTTCGTGTGTCGCTTCTACATGTAAAATATAAAATATACTGTTGCGATGTTGCCAATTTTCATAGCACTTGTTTCGTGAATTGGAATTATTTTCTAAAGTTGTTAAACTACAATCCAAAAATACTTAATTTCCACCAAAAGTTGTTTTTTCTTGCTATTTATGGCTTAAAAATTTAACTATTGTAAAACCCAAGAAGTGATGCGCTGTTGCCAGATTTCTTAGAAACAGTTTAAATAATGATATTACTTATTTAGTGGCTAATTTCTTTTATGGAATTTTCCATTTTTGCTCATCTGGTTCATTTATTTCCGCCTTTGCAATTGCCATTAAATGTAAGCCTGATTGCCAGGTTGCCAAATTTCTTTGCAACAGGTATTAAAATGAACAGTATATTAGACAGCAGCTAAATTAGTTTTAAGGAAGATTAAATTTTTACAAGAAAACTGTTTTTTTTTTAATATTTATGGTATAACTAAAGTCAAACTAAAAACCCATCAACCAATGCGACGTTGCCAAATTTCTTCTTAACACGTTGAAAGTGACTTCTTCAGCAGGGAAGCTCTTTTGGAAAATTATCCTCATTTTTCCCCCAAAAATAGCTCGTCTCCACGGGGCACTTATATCTCAACAACAAAAACTGCCCAAAGCAATGTTGCCACATTTCCTACCATAGTAGTTTTCATTATTTATGCGTGTCACTTCATTGGCGACATATTCCGTTATATATTCGACACAGCAGTGAGCCGTCAAAGCGGACATTACCAACACAAAAGATCTTCTCTTGATGACAGCAGCTCATGGGTTATGAGCGTGACGCGGGGTGTGGTATGCCCAAAGTAGAGTTCAACAGACTACAAATGCTGGAGCCCTTAGCTTTTTCTCTTTGTTTGTTGTCATTTAGCTGTTAGTTGTATATTTGTTATTGTTTATCATTTGTTGAATGAAACTTTTTCATGCTACACAACATCGTCATCGCCGACATCATCCAACATCATCAGTACTAATATCATAGCCTGTCAGCTACATACATACATACATACATAGATACTCGTATGCTTATGATGATGAGTTAAGCTGCCGATAAAAGTTTTTGTATCTGTGGAGTTGTTGTTGTTTTTATTTTTATTTCAGCTGTTATAATTTCCTGTTGATTTACGTACTAACATACATACATACATACGTACATACAGAGCAACGAAATGAAGGCACTCAAGTGTTAAGCTTGCCAGTTTCACATAACCAAAGCATATGGCTCCGCGGCTTCATACAACAGCTCCATAGACAACGCCACCACAAGCGACCATCAGGCCGACCGGCATTCGAGCAAATTTCACGTTTAGTTCTTGGTGTTTTTGTTTTTGTTATATCTCTTTCTTCATTCTTTTGCGCAGCATGTAATTTCATGCTTAAATCATTTGTTGCTGTTTTTTTTCAGTTGTTTTTCTTCCAGCGCTTTTTGGTCTGCTTTCGTTGTAGAGTAATTTTATGGCGAGCTCGGCTCCTTTTAAATTAGTTGTAAGTTGGTTTTAGTAAATTATGCTTACAAATTAAAGTTATTACAAGTTTCTTAAATTGTTATTAATAACAGTGAAGTGTTTCGTGGTCTAGTCTACTTGGTCTTCTCCTGGCAAGATCGCATTACTTCATCATTACCTCCCAGTTATAGGGCGCCAATAAAGAGGACTGAGGGAATGTTAACAGTGTTGGGCTCCTCGACCATTTTCCCCAACTTGCTTTATGGACTCCCCCGAAAATTAGACACTGTTGAGCTTACTTAACAATTTCCGTAATTTTTCATCTTCTTCTTTGCACTCCCTGTGAGAACTAGGCACTATGGGAGTTCTTCGTCCACAATCACCTCACAGCTTTCGGTATGGACTCTCAACGGGAGTTTAGCACTGTTGAGACGCCTTAACAATTTCCGCCAATTTTCATCTACTTTTTTGCACTCCCTCTGAGAATGTGGCACTGTTGCAGTTCTTCGTCCATTACCTCCTCACAGTTTTCGGGTTTTCTTATGGACTCTCCACAGGAGTTTTGCACTGTGAAGACACCTTGACAATTCCCGCCATTTTTTGTCTTCCTTTATGTACTCCCTCCGGAAATTTGGCACTGTTGGAGTTCTTCGTCCACTCCCTCCGGGAATTTGGCACTGATGGAGATCTTGGACCATTACCACCTCAAAATTTTCGGTTTTCCTCATGGACTCTCAACGGGAATTCGCCACTGTTGAGGCTATTTGACGATTTCTGCCTTTTTTCGTCTGCCTTTAGGCATTCTCTCCGAGAATTTGACTCTGTTGGAGTTCTTCGTCCACTCCCTCCGGGAATTTGGCAGTGATGGAGATCTTGGACCATTACCACCTCGAAATTTTCGGTTTTCCTCATGGACTCTCAACGGGAATTCGCCACTGTTGAGGCTATTTGACGATTTCTGCCTGTTTTCGTCTGCCTTTAGGTATTCCCTCCGAGAATTTGACTCTGTTGGAGTTCTTCGTCCACTATCACCTTACAACTTTCGGTTTTCCTTATGGACTCTCAACGGGAATTTTGGCACTGTTGAGGCTATCTAGCAATTTCCGTCGGTTTTCGTCTTCTTTTATGTACTCCTTCCTCTCAGCGGGAATGTTGCACTGTTGAAGCTCCTTGAACTTTATCTTCCAGCCTTCCAAGCGACTGGTTTTATACACCATAACCGAGGATTTCCGACTTTTGGGGTTCCTTGATCATTGTTTTCCAGCTATCGGCTTCCTCTATGGACTCTCACCTGAATTTTTACACTACTGGTACTTAGAGCTATCTGATTTCTTTGTAGATCACCACCGGAGATTTGGCATTGAAGGGGTTCCTCTACTATTTTGTTCTTAATGTCTCCCTGTTAGGAATTTCGCACGACGACTGCCTTTATAGATCCCCCAAAGGGGTTTTTGCACTGCTGAGGCTCCCCTACCATTTCCTCGTCATCTGTTACTAGAACTTTCCAACCCTTTGGAGAATCTAAGCTTTCTAGTAATGTAAGAGGCTTTCCTCAATTGTTCTCACTGCCGGTGAGTATATGTTGTACTTAAAATAATAAGTAAGCCACAGAAAATATCCAGAGTAGACAGCAGCTTTCCTGTACATCCAAACATAGTAAATACACTAGACTTCTTAAGCTCCTTCGGTGGAGCACACCCTCATATTTAATACCTACAACTTCCTAGCTCGCCTTCGCATCTATTCATATATAGAACACACACAGAGCAGGTATCCCTCATATCATGTCCGAAGCTCCACACTGGTGTCCAGATCAGCGTCTCCAGAACATCAAAACAGTCCAAGTTACTCTGAGCTACTTTTAGCTTCTTACTGATGACTCCCATCGCTAACGTAGAGCCGTTGATTACTACCTGCAACTTCCGCCAAGAAAGGGTTTACATTTCCGGCACCCTTAGTTCTACTAAAGGTGGCTCTTTACGACAGAGTTAGCCTCATTAGCTCGTAGAAAAGCCAACGTGCGAATATCAAGATAAAATTCAGTTCGAAGGTGGGTATTGGAACAAGTCCATAGGCAAGCATTACCTCACTCCTCTTGGTCCGATCCTGTCTGAGTATTTCTTTTTTAGACCATTCTCGATAACAACCTTCAATTAACTAGCTTCTAAGCTCTTCAAATCCATTACAACAGAGCTCAGTAGGTCCTCGCTTCGGTAGAAGAAAAGGATGACCAATTCTAAGCAAGATCAAGAGAGAGAGAGAGAGAGAGGGGAGAGTGAAAGACATTCTCATATCATAGTTGACGGACTCACAAGCGCAAAATGAGATCAGGCCTCCTACTAATTACTGTACCAGACTTCCACTACTCCATAAAGCCCACAATTTGGTCTCATTTGTAAATATTTCTCAAAAAATTAATTTTATCTTAACAACAACAACAATTAACTGATTAATTAGTGAAGATTAATGACGCACTGAACCAACTCTCAAAGCTTAATCACTGCTTTCAACACTTCTCTTCTCGGCTGTGTAGAAGAATCGTGTCAAAAAAAACTGAGCCGTTGTTATTTGGAGCGGCAATTATTCAAAGGCACAATACATGGTACGTATTTTGTATTGTGAGCTGCTTTTTCCGCCAAACAATTAATTAAAATAAAAGCGAGCCAATTAAACAGAGCCAAACTAAGTAGAGAGCGGTGAATGGTGAGGCGGACAACAAGCACTGAATGAAAAAAAAAAAAAAATTGGAATACAGTGTGCTTCGACTAAAGAACGCTCAGAATGTTGTGTAAATGAGAGTTTATGTGGTTTTCTGGGCTTTCACTCATTGCCTTGCAGGTCACAAAGAGCATAAGTTCCAAAGTTTTTGCGAATTTCAGGTCCAAAAGTGACTCACAAGAGGAAGCCTGATGATACCATCTCCATATTCAGCTGGCGACGATTCATTGCTTGGCTTCTAAGAGAGCCTCTCGAGGCTCGAGTGGCTTCTAGATTTCTAAGATCTCTTTGGAGGTTTCGAAATGATATGCTTCCAAAGTTGTTGAAGAAGAAAATATTTTAATGATAGAATCTAGGTACGAGTGCTTTGCAGAACGCAAATAACTCCAGTCTGGGTTACTACTTAGAGTAATAACGAAGCGCTCATGCATCGCCTAGGAGGAGAGTTTATAGTTGTAGCCACCAAGTACGTGGCGAAATATATTTCCAACCACCGTGCCTTCAAGAAACTCCGATAGAGGAAAAGGAATACTAACAAAGTTGGCGGAACTTCGTCCAAAAGGGAAAACCTTGCTAGTGTAGTCCGGAAAGAGGGCGAGTTAACTCCACCTACCGTGTCGTCCTCAGAAGGCGACAGAGGAAGAGGAATTTATTAAAGTCTAGACACGACTTCTACTGCGCGCAAGGACTATCTTCCACCGCAAAGATTAGAAGCTTGCGATCGGGCTAATACTTTATCACGGTCCAAACAAGAAGAGACTTCCTTCCACCACCACCATTAGGAGCTTGTAACCGATCTTCCGATACTCATGTATCCAAGTATAGACTAATATTAAATCGCTTCTTATCCACTTTAGTTTAGTATTTTTAATCTAACGAACTCATCAAGTTAAATTCCTTAAAATACCTTAGGCAGGTCGAACCGATAGGAACTCCCTTCCACCATCACGATTAGGAGATTGCAATTGTGCTCCCGGAGCCCATGCGGTCAAAGATATACTGTTCTAGATCAAAACGTTCCGAAGCTGTTTTTGATTTAGTCGAACTCAGTTTACTTTTTCTAACAATTCCGTTCAGCTCTGCAGCACATAGCGTTTTCAGGTGACCTCGGCGCCCCAAACATCCCTAAATACCTTAGCGAAGTCCGGCTTCAACTGGCACGATGAACAGCTTACAACTGGGCTTCCGGTACTCATGTTTCCACAGAAAGACGCTTTAAAACCGCTCCTTACGTAGTTTGGTTTTAGCTCATCAACTCTGAAACTTGTAGCAGAGAAACTGAGTTCCAAAAAGTTCCGTTTTGTGATTTTCGTCTTGATGTTTTTCCATCAATATCGCTCTTTTCAATTCCTTCCAAACTTTCACTTACATTGACCACTGTCTGAAGCAACTCGGTTAGGCTCTCGACCTCGGTTAGGTCCTCGACCTTCAAACAGTGCAAAAGTCGAACCAATCAACAGAACAAAACCCGCAAAGGCAGAACTTCAAGTCCCTGTAGAACTGTCCATAAAGCAAGGTACTGAGTGCTTGGCAGAACCTTTTTCTTACAAGATTTTTGGCAGACCTTGAAGAGCCTTCTATGAACCCAAATACCTCACATAGCACTTTTCTTGAATTACTTAATATTTCTTACTTAATTTATCTTATCTCCTAGTCGTCGAACGACTTAAGGCAAAAAGAAAGGTAATAATTAACCAACACGTCCACTACAAAAAGCGGATACGCCAGCCGCTGATCATAACCGTTAGAATGAACATCATTCTGCTTATTAAATGCATTTTAATTACCGTTAAAAATGCATTACTGCGGCTCAGTTGTTTGACACCCATGGGGAAGTGGTCAGCAGTCAGTGAACAGCGCTTAGCTAGTATTTTACAGTTAAAAAAAAAAGTAAACAAACCGGCAAAGAATTGCAGTGAAAAAGTTAATTCTTCTTCATGACTTCTTTCTCAGTACTTTTGTGTGGCCTAAATATTTTCTAAGCTCATATTATGCTATAATCTTCTTCATACTTATTTTTTTTTCTCTCTACCAAATGCTACGCTCATTTCGATAATGAGCTAAGCCTGAGCGCTGCATAATTTCCAAAGTGTCATCAGCTGACTTTTGAATACACATGAAAAATGGCAACAATGCAAATCGCGGGCAACAAAGCGACTAATAAGCGAACAAAGAGCGGCGACCAGCGTACGAGTCAATGTTCGTTGAGACGATGTGAATTTGTGCTTTTGAATAATCGCTTTGTGTGATGACATATTGTACTCGCTTGTATGTACATACATATATATAACAAGCTGTTAATAATTATTATTAATAATACCAGTTAAATATGACAATCGCCTGGCACAACAACTAAACAATGGTGTTTTACTCATGACAATAACTGAATACAATAACTGTAACTATGGACTACATGGGGAAAGAGAAGCAGAGAAAAGAGAAGAAGAAAGCTCGAAATTTTCAACATAATAGCTGTGGTGTACTTGAAGCTTATGTTGCCGCCGTTGCTTTAATGGTGAATAGTTGAGCACTATTCCTTAGCTCGCAATTGGCTTTGTTGTCAACGCCATTGTGTTGCACGCATCTTTTTTTTTCGAGAGAGTCACACGATACATATGTAAGCTGATGATGCCTGTCAAAAATGACAGTGATTTGTCAAGTGAAGCGGCGCGTCGTTGCAAGTGCATGAGCTGATGAGTAGACAAAAGTGTATTGGTTCGGCAGACTTTGGCTTACGGAGCCATCTGTCGGGCGCGGGAAAACTGTTGATCGAGCCGTGGGTGCAAAGAACCTCAATCTATAGCCTAGTGTGGATAAAGGACTCACGATAATGTGCTACTTTCGTTGGGTAAGCGCAACGAGGCATGCTACTAAAGCAGCTCCTAAACTAACTGACAGATCTCCTTGAGAAAATTCCAACTAATAAACGATATTAGTTCAACAAAAAAGTGAACAGAGAGAGAAAATACGTCTTGCGGAGCATAGCAAGTCTCCTCAATGGCTTAAGTGTGCACACTCGCGATGAGATCCTCCGCCTGCCGCACCAATTAAACCAAGCAACCATCCCAAATGTATGTTTAAATCCTGAACTGACAGTCGATATGCATTCCCTTCTTGTGTGAGCGCCTTCTTAACATCACCCCTTTTTGCTGACGGACCTCTCAGGGACGTGGAGGGAGGTCAGAGTGATGCTGAACGACCCAGTTCATAAGGTGCACAATTCCTCGTGATTGTCTTACAAAAACCCAGCTGGAAACTTGAAAGGGTTGATGTAGGGCGCAAAGTTTTCGTTCCGCGAAAGTCGCTGGAAGCCTTTCAGCAGCTGAATATGGTCCAATGGACGACTTTAATTAACATATGAGGAGCATTGCGATACACTCCGATCGCGGAACAGATCTGTCATTGTAGTATCGCATACTTCATTGTTCTTGAGAAACTCAACTTTATCTTTAGCTACTCGGTTCATCACATTCTCGTGCTGTCGTTAGATGGCTTCCTCTCCAACGAAATTCCTTTACGGGAGGACTGGAGGCGACAAATTCACTTGAGGAAAGGAGCTCTAAGGTTCTTCACGGAAGGGAAGAAGCTTGGCGGAAAGATCGTAAAAGGTTTATCTGCAAAGAGATTCCCATCGGGACATCGGGATTTAGGCTGACGAACAATTGTAGAGCTTTTCACCTAGAGGTTTTTGCCATAAAGGATGAAATGACCTCACTGATTCGAATCGTAGTCTTTGTAGGCGAGGCTAAAATTACTAAAACTGCCCTAGGTTCATTGACTTCCACTCGAGCATTATTCGATTGGTAGTCACACAGTGAAGCTAGTTATTTCTTCCGGATCGCCACAGCCGAAGTTGTCTGGAAGAGGAGATGGACTCATCTACATATATACATTCTTCTGAACTGTCAACTATTCTATACATATTGTCTTATCAATCTCATATGAGAAGTTTTGATCCACTTCAGGATTCTTGCGAGCTTTGCTTGAGCTTTTTGTTAAAAACTTTTATTTTATTTTTAATTTTTCGGCTGATGGTATAACTAAATGTTTTAAAATGATTTCGAGGTTGAGTAGAGCACAGCAATTACAATTATGTATCACACATACGGTTGTTGTTGTTGCAACAGACGAATGCTTACAAAAGCAACAATTGCTGGCAAACAATAAATGCTCGATAATGATCTTTTTTCAATGTTGCTGCAGCCGGAAATGGAAAAAATTTGTAAATGAAATTTTTTTTGTTTATATTTTCAAAATCATGAATATATGAACACACATACATATGTTTCATCCATTGTCTGCCCGTTTGGCGCCCTTCAATTGTAGTTATTTACACTTTACAGACAATTTATGATTATCTTAAAAACATTTTCGAATTTAGAAAAATAAATTACTATATATAATTTTGTACAAAAACTGTGAGGTTAGTCATGGATTTTGTACGCCGAGACCTTGATTTTCACATTTTATTTTTTTTTAAGCCTAAT
>JAWMAG010000065.1:11137500-11197500 GCA_037013455.1 Ceratitis rosa
ATAGATGACGATGGAAAAAATTATTTATTGCCCGATTTTGTAGAAGTTCGAATAGTAATCGCCCGCTTGAAAAACAACAAAGTCGAATTTAGCAAAGATGACAGCTAAGAACTAATCACATCATCACACGCATCAGCTTCTTTGCAAAATGTGGCCACATGAAAGCAGTCTAGTCACTCTTGCCCACAGCTGCTAGTTTGAATTGAGCGACGAACTAATCATTCCCGTCCTACTATATGGTGCAGAAGCCTGGGGCTATGTCTACATCCGAAGAGTCAGTCTTAGGAGTCTTTGCGAGGAAAGTTTTGCGAACGATTTATGGTACTTTCGTATTGGCTAAGATCGGTGAGTCATGTCGTCCGAATGAATGAAAGCGTTCCAGTTTTGAAACTTTTCGATGGAGTACCCACTGGTGGTAGCAGAGTAAGAGGAAGGATTAGGTGGATAAGGACTTGGCTGTACTTGCTGTATCCAATTGGCGCCAAACTGCGAAAGGAAGGGATGCATGGCGCGCTAATATTGATTCGGCTATAATCGCAGAAGCGACGATTGAATCAAACAAAAGATGCACCTCGAGTGGCTGTCATGTCTATAGCACGCTTACGACAAAGCTAAATAGGTTGATACTTCTCTCCATGATGTAGTCGTCATAATAGAAAAATCTTGACCTAAACAAGAGGACAAACTCAGAGCATTTAATGACTTGGAGAGGTCTTTGAATAATTTAAAGGCAATGGAAAATCCGAAGAGAGCCAAAACTAAAGAGAGAAAGAAGATAAGGTTACTCAGCAGACTGTGCTGTTTCAAGCACACTCTTTCGGAACTGTCAAGAACTCAATTTCTGGGCGCAAGTCTCACTCCATCGCGCCTTTTTAAGCTTTGAACTGCTCCAGTGTATGCATTATCAAAACTTCTCCCCCTTTCCAACAATCTACTGACACTCACTCCAGCCAACATTTGTGTATTTTCATAAGATTCTTCTTTTATTTAATTTTTTTAATTTTTTTTTAATTTTTTTTTTTTAATTTTTTAATTTTCGTCTTTTATTTGATCGCATGTTTAATGCGCATACACACTTGTGTCTTAATTTAATTAGCACACACTTTAACAATAACTGTGACAGCAACAACAACAACAACAATAAAAAATTCCAAAAAAACACTCAACGCTGACTCGCCTCAAACACACCAGCTGGCTTGAGGCTTGAGCTGATTTGTGCTGATTACGCGGGGGCCTTACTGCCCGCCACAGCACAGAGCGCACCGCCTCGCCTTGGGAACTTTTGGGAATCGGTTTCGGTTTGCTTTTGTACATATGTATGTACTTACATACATACATACCATACATACATATATATGTACGAACGATAGTATTAAATAAGCGTGAGGCTTCCAAATTTGCTTACGCAGCAATTTCATTACTCAGACACAGTGGCTTACTTATGCATATACATATATACATACATATGTACATACAGTGGTAGCTTTTATTGAATGTCTTTATTTCTTTTTTTTTTTGGTACTTTTCTTTTTTGATTATTTTGTGGGTCTTCCAATTACAGACAATTGCATGCATACATACATACATATGTATATGCTAGTACAATATGTTTTCCTAAGTATTGTATCTATGTATGTATGTGTGCGCACAAGTGTAATTTTCTACTTGCTCTATTTTCATTTATTTATTTATTTATTTATTTAAGTTTAATTTTGTTGTTGTATCATTAATTCGTGTCAACATGTCGTTATACTACATACATATATGTATGTAAATATCACTGTTATGCCAACAATAATAAATGAAATGCAATGTACATATGTATATACTTATAATATATACATACATATGTATAGATTTTTTGTATGTGTGTACATAAGTATGTATGGTATAATATGAAATTATGTCTGACTAACCGCCTGTCTATGGCATTGTGTGAATTAAAAAGGATAGATGAAATGGATGGATGGCATCACGTCAGCGGGCAAAAATATTTGAGATATACATATATACATATAGGTATATGTTCCCTGCATGTAAAAGGGGATTTTATATTTCGAATTTTATGAATAATTTCCTTGTTATAGATTTTAGTTGTACCTTCTGCTCAAATATAAACGAGACTTTATCCATAACTCGACAAGGACAAGACATATGGCCATACTTTTTTTTTGCTTAGGTTGGCATGACTGTTATATGTTTACATGTCAAATTTGAGCGCGATCTGTCACGTAGTTTTTTTTTTACGGCACTATAAACAAGTCAACCTCGAGTGTTTTTTTTGCGAATTTTACTATGGAAATTTAACGTTGAGCAAAGAGTTTGTTTGAAATTTTGTTATTCCAATGAAATAAGTGCGACGGACGCAATGA
The DNA here is from genome assembly GCA_037013455.1 of Ceratitis rosa. NCBI lineage: Eukaryota > Metazoa > Arthropoda > Insecta > Diptera > Tephritidae > Ceratitis > Ceratitis rosa. The sequence continues at coordinate 11,139,873 of JAWMAG010000065.1, forward strand.
AAATGTTGCAGAAGGCTTATAGGGAGTCTTGCCTATCACGTGCACGTATTTTTGATTGGTATAAGTCGTTCAAGGACGGCCGTACATCGCTGGAGAACTTGCCCCATGATCGTCGTCCAGCAACGTCAATAAACGAAGAAAACGTCGAAAAAGTGAAGAAAATTGTGTTGGAAAATCGTCGTGTGACTGAAAGAGAGATAGCTAGTGAGCTCAACATATCAAATGGATCCGCTCATAGCATTATTCACGATGTTTTGGGCATGAGACGTGTGTCTGCTCGACTTGTTCCAAAATTGTTGCTCATACGTCTCGTCTTGTACGCGATTATTTGACCAAAAACAACGTAAATATTGTTCCGCAAGCGCCGTATTCACCCGACATGGCACCGTGTGACTTTTTTCTTTTCCCTAAACTCAAATTGCCGCTTCGTGGAAAGCATTTTCAGTCGATTGAAGTCATAAGAGAATTCGAAGAAGGAACTGAAAGCCATACCTAAAGCGGCCTACCAGAAGTGTTATGAAGATTGGAAAAAAAGGTGGCATATGTGTATCGCCTCTAATGGTGACTATTTTGAAGGGGATAAAATAAATATTGAAGAATAATTAACCGTTTTTGTTTTATTGAGCCAGTCTCGTTTATATTTGAGCAGAAGGTATTGTTTTAATTTCTTTTTAAAATATTTTTTTAATATTTTCAAATACTTTTTTTAAATTTTTTTTTTAATTTTTTTTTTAATATTTTTTTAATTTTTTTAAATTTTTTCAAATTTTTTTTTCATTTTTTTGTTTTATTTTTATTTTTTTTACTTTTTTTCTATTTTAATATTTTTGTATATATTCTATAAATATTGTATTCCCTATATGCAAATACATATATATATTTTTTTTAATTTTTTTCCAACCCTTTTAATTAACAATTAAGGAACACACCAAATATCACCGCGATAAGGCCGGACAGAAGACGTAAAGGTTCGTACACGAATTGAGTTAAGACGCTGGAATACCTTTTCCGCGTCTGTCCGGTCTTATGTGCAATACCTTTTAGAAATCTAGAAGATTCGCTGTTCAAAAGGAAGTTTATAAGTTGGATATCAACTGTGAATAAAAGTGTACTAACTTTTTTGCGGAGAGGGATAAGGAAAATACCTACACACGCATATAGTGATTTGCAGGTCACTTAAAAACTTGACTCTGGGGAACCTTCGCCGGCCCTAACCTGCAACCGCTTTGGAATTACTTCAAGTCTTGAGATTTACATCTCAGTACTTCCGTGCAGGTCCCGCTTTTTCTTGCCTAGTACATACACTACATAGTCTGCTACGTGTTTCCCGTTGAACGCGCTGTGAAACATTACTGTAACGATGTTTTTCTCACCTAGGATCCCTACTAAGTTCTCTCTCCGAGTGTCTCTCGTTCGGTTTACCAACGTGTGGACTTAAAAAAATGCTCGGTATCGTCATTCTGTTTTTGGAGCTTTTTTACGCAACGTTATGGCGAATTTTGCACTTGGAGTTACACCTACATCCATATAAAGTCCAGCTCACACAACAACTGAAGCTAGCTGACCATTCACAACGCCGTACATACGTCAATTGGAGGCTTGAACAACATTTCTCACTCGGAGGATACGTAAAAAGGCATAATTGTCGCATTTGAGGCTCCGAGGATACTCAAATATAGAAGAGAAGTCATTAAAACAAAAAAAAAATACTGTCTTGTGCGCTCTTTGGTCCGGAGATGTCACTGTAGATTCGAAGCCTTATAGTGGTATGATAACCGACTTTTTTTGGTCTGCAAATAAAGAACTCAACTTGGACAATATGTGGTTTCAACAAGATGTTGTCACATCCCATACAACACGAGCGAATATGACTTTATTGCGAGAGAAATTTCCCGACCGCGTATTCTCTCGTCTTGACGATGTCCATTGGCCACCGAGATCGCGCGATTTCACACCGTTGAACCATTTCTTTATGGGGCTACACGAAAGAAGGTGTTTATGCGGTTAAACCTTCCACTCTTGGGCACTTGACAGACAACATTCTTCAGGTTATGGCTGGGATGAGCTCAATATGTGCCCAAACGTCGTCGAAAATTACCTCAAACGGATCGAAGCTTTTAAAATTTCAAGAGGCGGCCCTTTGAGAGAGGCAAGGCTCAAACTTTATAATAAAAAGTGAATTCCTTAAAAGAAATTAATTTAAATGCATTTTATTTTCGTCTCTATTCGAACCAGCAAAATGGATAACCCTGAATTGTAAGCTCGGGATAATTAGAGAAAAAAAACATGGCCAGATTGCCATCAGAGTGAGTAAGCCTTCATTTCATTGTTTTCATCACAAAAAAAATTTTATAATATTTAAAAAATTAAACAAAAAAAACTAAAAAGAAGCATCCTTTGTTTAGAAAATATTCTAAATATAATACAATTAAATAATTTATTATAATTTTATTTATTATTTACCTTAAGCCCAAAGTACAAAATTATTCATGTACATACATACATATTTGCATATAATTAATTTCATTTCAAATATTTTTAAACACCACCAACGACGCCACCAAGCTCTATATACTCATAAATATTTATGTATATCTGTAGTTGTAGCAGTGACTATTTCAAATATGCTTTTTGTTACTATTTTTAATGCATATTTTAATTTAAATTTATTTTTTACGTCAACCTTGAAACACTTCTAAGCCGATTTTGTTGTTGTTGCTGTTGTTGTTGTTGTCGTTGTTGTTGTTGTTTTGTTGTTGTTGTTGTTGTTGTTGTGATTAACATATTACGACAACAACTAGTTGTTTAACAGCAAAAACAACAAGAAATAGTAGTAAAATAGAAATATAATGTATATGTATGTATGTATGTAGTGTCATAGAGAGAGAAATAGCAACGAAATGAAAAGAATAAAAAAATAAAACTCGTTCATCGCTTGCAAACGGACAGGTTGGTTGTAATCTAGTCAGGAGATACCCCAACAGCTGATAATTATAAACATACGTATATATATATATATAATATATATGTATGCACACAAAGTAGGTATATGCATAAAAATGCAAATACTTTTCTTATATGTTTGCGGCCTATACAACAAATATACATACATATGTATGTATACATATATTACTAAATATATATACATACATTTATCTTCAAAGCTATGAGTTTGCCGGCGCATTCCGTCATCGTTTGTAATTTACGCTCGACTGAAATTAATTTGCATAAATTGAACGAAAAAATTTCATACAAACACACACACATATGTATTTATATGTATACATATATGTATGTATACACACACATTGAATAAATTGAAATAAAAACCCAACAACGGACACTCTAAATTAATTTGGGTATGAAAAAATTAAAAACCGCCACACTAAATGCATATATGTATATGTATATATGTACAAATAATATATGTAAAACATACATACAAACGTACATTTAATGTCTATAACAACTATGAGTAATAATATATCATACAAAGTGTGTGAGAATAAAAATTCTTAAAATAAATGTAAAATAACGTATATATGTATGCATGTATGTATGTTTGCATTCATTGCATTTAAGTGTCGCCTGAGAAAAATTTTATGCAACTTTTTGCTGACAAGTAGTTTTGTTGTTGTCACTGTTTTTCTGCTGCTCGTAAACGTTTAAAAATGATCATATTGTGCATTACACTAATTTATTAATACACACTTTGAACTTATGAATTGAGTTCAATTGAATGTTCCTTGAAATTTTACAAGTTGTAAATGTGTAAATATGTATGTATGTTTTATTCTTTCTAAATGTAAAACCTTAAATAAAGTTAATTTAATAAAATAAAATAAAATGAAATAAATTATTATAAAAAAATAAAGTGAAATAAAATAAAATAAAATAAAATAATATAAAATAAAAAAAAATTAAAACAAAATAAAATAAAATAAAATAAAATAAAATAAAATAAAATAAAATAAAATAAAATAAATTAAAATAAAATAAAATAAAATAAAATAAAATAAAATAAAATAAAATAAAATAAAATAAAATAAAATAAAATAAAATAAAATAAAATAAAATAAAATAAAATAAAATAAAATAAAATAAAATAAAATAAAATAAAATAAAATAAAATAAAATAAAATAAAATAAAATAAAATAAAATAAAATAAAATAAAATAAAATAAAATAAAATAAAATAAAATAAAATAAAATAAAATAAAATAAAATAAAATAAAATAAAAGAAAGTAAAATAAAATAAAATAAAATAAAATAAAATAAAATAAAAGAAAGTAAAATAAAATAAACAAAAATAAAATAAAATAAAATAAAATAAAATACAATAATATAAAATTAGTTAAATTAAAATAAAAAATAAATAGAATAAAATAACATTAAATTAAATAAGATGACATGAAATAAAATAATATAAAATAAAATAAAATAAAATAAAATAAAATAAAATAAAATAGAGTAAATTAAAAAAAATACAGTACAATAAAAAAATAAAATGAAAATAGATAAAATAATATAAAACCATTGAGAACTAATTAAAATAAAATAACTTAAAATAAAAAAATAAAGGAAGATAAAATAAAATAAAACAAAATAAAATAAAATTAAATAAAATAAAATAACATAATATAAAATAAAATAAAATAAAATAAAATACAATAAAATAAAATAAAATAAAATAAAATAAAATAAAATAAAGTAAAATGAAATAAAATAAAATAAAATAAAATAAAATAAAATAAAATAAAATAAAATACAATAAAATAAAATAAAGCAATATATAATAAAATAAAATAAAATACAATAATATAAAATTAGTTATATTAAATTAAAAAATAAATAGAATAAAATAACATGATATAAAAAAATTAAATAAGATAAAATGAAATAAAATAAGATAAAACTAAATAAAATAAGATAATCAATAAAATAAAACAAAATAAATTAATATAAAATAAAACACTTTTAAAATAACAAAGAAATAAAATAAAATGAAATAAAAATAACTCTAATAAAAAACAATGCAAAGGGAATAATATAAAATAAAAAATAAAATAAAAAAGAATACATTTAAATAAATCAAATAAGTTAACATAAAGTAAAATAAAAGTACATAAAAAAATAAAGAAAGATAAACTAAAAAATATAATAAAATAAAGTAAAATAAAATCAAATATTAGACAAATAAAATAAAAGAAAAATAAAACAAAATAAAAAATAATTTAAAAGAAAATAAAATAAAAAAATAAAATATAATAAATTAATATATATTTAAAAAATAAGTTAAAATAAAATAAAATAAAATTACATAAAAAATAAAAAAAACTAACATAGTAAAAAAAAATTAAATTAAATGAAATGAAATAGAAATAAAATGAAATAAAATAAAAATTAAAAAAATAAAATATATAAGCTAAAATACTGTTGAAAACAAAATTAAATTAAAAAAATAATACAAACAAAGTAAAATAAAATCAAATAAAATAAAAAATAATAATATAATATATAAGAATGTTATTAAAAAATTGTAAAATAAAATGAAATAAATATATAAATTTATAAAATAAATAAAATAAGATAAAGTGAGTTAAATAAATTCAAATAAAATAAAATACAATAAATTCAAATTAAAACAGATAAAATAAAAATATAAAAGATTTAAAATTAATTAAAATAAAATAAACTATACTAAAATAAATAAAAAATTAAATAATATAATATAAAAAAAAACATAATAAAATAGAATATCTTTAAAAAAAAATAAAAGAAAATAAAATAAAATATATTATAACAAAAATAAAATAAAATAAAAAATAATATAAAAGGCAATAAAATGAAATAAATAATATGAAACAAAATAAAATAGAATAAATTAAAATAAATAAGTTAAAATAAAATATAATAAAATAGCATAAAATAAAATTACATAAAAAAATAAAAGAAGATAAAATAAATTTATAAATAAAATTAAATATATGAAATGAAATAAAATAAAATGAAATTAAACAAGAAATAAACAAATAAAGTATATAAGTTAAAATAAAAATAAAAACCAAATTAAATTAAAAAGAAAAAATAAAAAAAAAATATAAAATAAAGTAGAATCAAATAAAATAAAATAGAAAAAATTAAATAAGTAAAATGAGCTAAAATAAAATGAAAATAGATAAAATAAAATAACTTAAAATAAAAAAATAAAGGAAGATAAAATAATAAAAAAATGAGTTAAACTAAGATAAAAAATTAAATATTTATAATAAAATAATACAATTTAAATTTAAAAATTTCTCAACTTCAGCACAAGAAAAATATTTAAGAAACAGAAAATATAAAAAAAAAGTTAAATAAATTTTTATTACGCAAACCAAAAAAAAAAAAAGCCGCTTAACATTAATGATGAAAACAGTTAAAAGCATTTTTCAAAACATTTTCAACTCATCACTGTCGGTATTTATTTATTTATTTGCAGCTAAACAGCGTGCAGCGTCTAAGTCAACACAGTTGGCGGTACGTAAATAACAGTTTTGTTTAATGGATATTTTGTATGTGGTTTTGTTTTCCCCTTTTTTTTCTTTCTCAAAGAAAATGTAACTTTTTAATACCTTTAATTGTTAGCAAATAATCAAGAGGAGAAAATCAAAAATAAGAAATAAAACGCAATTTAAAGTGCCAACTGTTTAAGTAATCAAGACATACATATGTTCATACATATGTACATATGAAAGAAGGCAGCAAATGAATAAGTTCAAGAGACGGTTAATTTATGTGTAAATATTTTTTTTAAAGTTACAGCTAGCGGAGTTTCGAAGAATTGAAAAAATATATATTATTTTTAGCTAAATATAAATATTTTTAAGAAAACTGAAGGTAAATCAAAAGAAAAAGTAGAAGAGAGGAATTTTATTTAGTTTCGACTTAGAAAATGTTGTTTTAATTGTAAAAGCATAAATTTTGAAATATTTTCAAGTCCAAAAATGGTTTAAGGAAACAACGATTTTATTAAAATTTCGTTAAATTTAATTTTGCACTTTTAAATTTATTTTAGTGTGCTCTTTTTTATTTTCTCTCTTCCTATTTTTAAAGAAAATATTATAAAAAAATTATGAGAGCTTTATATAATTTATGTTAACTACATAAATTTGAAAGTTTTATTCTTAATTGTTTTTTATTTATTATTATTATAATATTATAATCATATTTATTATTATTATATATTATTTTTAATTTATACATAAGTTTTATAAAATCATTTAATGTTTTTATCAGAAGTTTTTTTTTATTTTTGAAATTAATTTTCACTTTTTTACTATTTAAACTATTATTTTGTTTCTTATTACTATTATTATTATTATTATTATTATTATTTTATTGTTATTATTATTATTAGTTTATTATTATTATTATTATTATTATTATTATTATTATTATTATTATTATTATTATTATTATTATTATTATTATTATTTTTATTATTATTATTATTATTATTATTATTATTATTATTATTTTTATTATTATTATTATTATTATTATTATTATTTTATTGTTATTATTATTATTATTTTATTATTATTGTTATTATTATTATTATTATTATTATTATTATTATTATTATTACTACTATTATTATTATTATTATTATTATCATTATTATTATTATTATTATTTTTATTATTATTATTATTATTATTTTATTGTTATTATTATTATTATTTTATTATTATTGTTATTATTATTATTATTATTATTATTATTATTATTATTATTATTATTATTATTATTATTACTACTATTATTATTATTATTATTATTATTATTTTTATTATTATTATTATTATTATTATTATTTTATTGTTATTGTTATTATTTTTATTATTATTATTATTATTCTTATTAATATTATTATCATTATTATCATAAGTATTATTATTATCATTATTATGATTATCATAATTACTATAATATTATTATAACATTATTATTATTTTTTTATTATTATTACAGTAATAATAACTGTTATTATTATTGTTATTATTTTATAATTATTATATTTACTCATCTATATGACTTCTACTGCGTGACATAATAAAAAGTGAAAAAAGAGACACAAAATGTATAAAAAATTGTACATAAACAAAAAGTGTTAAAAAATTAAGAAAAAATTAAAAAAAAATCTTAAAAATATTAATAAAAATTTAAAAAAAAATATGTATAAAGAAATTGTGTGAAAAATCTGTAAATCACTAAAAAAATTGCCACACAAAACACGTTACCCAACATTAGCGCGAAAAGTCGTTAAATCTATTAGAATAATTTGTCATTTCACACGTCAACTTTGAGTACAGATTCCCAAGCTAAATAACAATATATGTATGTATGTATCTACTACTGAAGCTACATAGCTGAGGCTTGCAGTAGTAGATGAGACGAAAACAGAGATAATTTTCTCATACTTACCAATACTCGCGCAAAATGGGAAAGCAAGAAACTTTTTATAACACTACACAAACATACAAACAGCTGGTTGCTGGTATACATATATATATGCTTATGTATCTATGTATGTAACTGACGAAATGCAGTTAGCGGCCCAGCACTGCGATGATATTACAACAATAATGTAGCTATGTATGTATGTAATTTTTACACTTTTCTTTTTTTCACATCTTTTCACACTTTGTTTCGTTTTCAGACAACAATGGGTTATAAAGAAAGAAAGAAAAAAAATGCACACTTTTTTATAGCCGTTGTTGTTGTTGTTGTCCGCCACTATTGTATTGCCAAGTTTTAAATGCAAATCGAAGCCGCAATTAAAACGTCAACTAATGACAGTTGAGGTTGAGCGGCTGCTGCTGCTGCCGGCTGGTTGGCTGACTGACTGGTTGCCTGTAAACGCTGTCGCTGTTGTTCTTTTTGCTTTTGCTGGTTTTTGTTGTTGCAACGATTTTACTTCGATTTAGTTGTGTAGTGCTAATATAATATTTTATTCATTATTATTGTTGTTTTTTTTATTGTAATTATGTTTTAGTTGTTGTTGTTGTTGTTTTTATTACAATTTTATAATTTTTTAAATACTCGCTTTTGTTGTTTTTTTTTTTCACCACTTTTTTTTTACTTTGTTATTATTTCTTTGTTGTTGTTGTTGTTGTTGTTGTTGTATGCACTTATGCACCGCTATGCTATGTAAATCACAAAGGAAAAAAATTAGTTCTCAGCGCTTTTGTTAAACGGTTCGTCGATTGTGTTGGGTGTGTCAGTCAAAGTGGCCAATAATCACTCACACACACACCTATGTATGTATGCAGGTATGTATGAATAAGACGCCCTGTATAGTATAGGGCAACAGCACCATTACCACAACAACAAAAATGGGTTTGCGGTAGTAATGATGTCGCTCTGCTCAAGGCGTTTTAACTGTCGAAGAGACGAAGTGCAGTTAGTAGGCAAATTTTGTTGCTGTAATTTTTTTGTATTCATTTTATTTTACTTAGTTTTATTTTATTTTATTTTTTATATTTTATTTTCTATTTTTTATTTTATTTTCTATTTTCTATTTTTTATTTTATTTTATTTTATTTTTCAATATTTTTATTTATTCACTTTATTTTATTCTATTTTACTTTATTTTTTTTTTTTTAATTTTGTTCTTTTTTTATTTATTTTATATTTTATTTATTATTTTTTCACTTTATTTCTTTTTCTATTTTTTATTTTATTTTATTTTAATTTATTTATTTTATTTTAATTTATTTTTTTCTAATATATTTTATTTTATTTCTAATTTATTTTATTTTATTTCTAATTTATTTTATTTTAATTTATTTTATTTCTAATTTAATTTAATTTAATTTATTTTATATCTAATTTATTCTTTTTTTAGTTTATTTTATTTTATATTTTATTGTATTCAAATTTATTTTTTATATTATTTTAAATTAAATTTGTATATTTGTTGTCATATTTTATTATTTTAATTCAATTTATTTTTTGCTTTTTTATTAAATTTATTTTGGTCATTTAATTTCTAACTTTTTTAAAATGAATTTATTTTATTTTATTATATTTTATTTTAATTTATTTTATTTCTAGTTTATTTTATTTAATTTCTAATTTATTTAATATTAATTTAATTTATTTTATTTTTTTATTTTATTTATTTTTTATTTTACTTAATTAAATTTTATTTTATATCTAATTTATTCTTTTTTTTAATTTATTTTATTTTATATTTTATTGTATTCAAATTTATTTTTTATGTTATTTCAAATTAATTTTGTATATTTGTTAGCACATTTTATTATTTTCATTTATTTATTTTTTGTTTTTGTTTTTTTTTTAATTAAATTTATTTTTGTCATTTAATTTCTAACTTTTTTAAATTAATTTATTTTATTTTAATTATTTTAATTTTATTTCATTTAATTCTTTTTATTATTATGCTATATTTTATATTTTATCCTTTTAAATTATTTAATTTAATTTAATTTTATGTCATTTTTTATTTTGTGATATTTCATATCTTTATTAATTATTTTTTTTTTAATTTTCTAATTCTTAGTTATTAACTTTATTGCATTTAGTTTGTTATATTTTAAATTATTGAGATTTTCTCAGCATTTTACTCTAAATTTGAAGTATATATGTAGGTTACTCTTTCTTAAGAAACTTTTCTTAAATTTTTACTTCAATTTTTTTTATACAAAATACATCACACTTCTTTTCTCACATTTGCCTTATACACTACTTTCGTTGGAGAAGCAAAAAAGTGTTAAAATAGCATTACAAAAGACTAAAGAAAAAGAAACCAACGAAAAAACTGCAGTTAAATGCTTTGCATTGTTTTGCTTAAGAATTTTTGTGCTTTTTGTTTTTGTTTTTTTTTTTTTAACGCTGCGTGATGGCGTTTATTGCTAATGTTTTCGCTGTTGTTGTTGTTGTACTTTTTACTTCTGCTGTGCTCATTAATATTTCCTTTACTGTGCTTTCATTATATTTTTTTGCTGGGCCTTGTTGTTGTTGCTGTTTTTGTTTTTGTTCCTCCTTTAAATTCTCGATTTCCGCTTACATTAGCAAGCAGACACACTTACTTATATACCTATATACATACATATATGGCTGAAGTAAGCGACAAAAAGCGCAACGACCACAGCAAATCGCCAATTGGCTGGTGTAATTTTCAATTTTTTTTTATTTTGTTTTTTTGTATATTCAAATTTTATTCAACTCTTTTCTGTCACTTTTTTTGTTATTTAAATTCTTTTGTTTTATTTTTTTTTTTTGTTTTTTTTTTTGCAATTTTTATTTATATCTTTTTCGTTTTTTAGGTCTGTTTATTTCCGCTCATTACGCGTAGCCCTCAAAATACACCCATTATATACGTATCTACATCGCACATTCGTTCACTTGAATCTGATTTTGTATGTATGTACATTTGTATGTACACAGGTGCTGCCTGTAAATGGCTCCGCTGTTGGTGGCACAAATATTTTCGTGGTCACTTTAAAGAATTTTACTCATTTCAGGCATTTTAAATGTAAAAAGGGGCAATACTATTTAATATATGTATGTACGTATAAACATTCATACATATTTATATATGCAATCGGCGTATTGAATAAATATCTGGTGCGAGTTAACTTATTTATGTGTAGAATTAGTGCAAATCGAAAGAGATAATGTTCAACTTAATAATCGCTGTGGAGAAAGTATGCACCTTAAAAGGTTTAAGAAGTTTTGATTTTATTTTAATTTATTTTATTTTAATTTATTTTATTTTAATTTCTTTTATGCTATGTTATTTTGTTTTAACTCATTTTATTTGGTTTTTTCTATTTTATTTTAATTTCTTTTATGCTATCTTATTTTGTTTTAACTCATTTTATTTGTTTTTTCTATTTATTTTATTTTATTTTATTTTAATTTAATTTATTTTATTTTGCTTTTATTTTATTTTATTTTTTTTTAATTTCTTTATGTTATGTTATTTTGTTTTAACTCATTTTATCTTATTTTATTTGGTTTCAACTTTATTTTTATTTATTCTATTTTATTCTTCTTTATTTTATTTTATACATTTGATTTTGTTTTAATTTTATTTAATTTAATTTATTTTATTCCATTTCTATTTTATTTAATTTCATTTTAGTTTTTATTAATTTATTTTGTTTTATTTTATATTATTTTAATTTATATTATTTTATTTTTCCTAATTTTTTGTCTTATTTTATTTTTTTAATTTATTTTAATTTATTTTTTTTTTTATTTTTTTTTATTTTATTTAAAATTTTTTATTTTATTTGGTTTTGTCTTTGTATTTTATTTTATATTATATACTTTTATTTTTATTTTTATTTTTATTTTAATATTTTAATTTTTTCTTATTTTTGTTAAGTATTTTTTTTTGCCTAATGTTATAATATTATAGAAGATTATATTTAATTTGATTTTGTTTTAGATTTTATTTTATTGTATTTCATTTTTTAATTTCTATAAGTTTTTTGTTTTATTTTACTTTATATAATGTTTACATCTTCTTTTATTTTTTTTAAATGTAATTTTAATATATTTTTGTTATATACATTTATTTTTTTTTAATTTATTTTTTATTTATTTGTTTTTCCTTAATATCATTTTATGATTATATTTAATTTGATTTTGTTTTCGCATTTATTTTATTGTATTTCTTATATTGTATTTTTTTATTTTATTTTATTGCATTTCGTTTTATTTTATTTAATTTTATTTAATTTTAGTTTACTTTATTTAATTTTATTTTTTGTTTTATTTTAATTCATTTTTTTTTTAATTTATTTTATTTTATTTAACGTCATTTTATTTTATTTATTTATTTTTTGTTTTTGTTTTATTCTATTTTATTTAAATTTCTTTATTTTATTTATATATTTTATTTATATTTTTGATTTTTTATTTTACTTTTTTTTAATTATTTTATTTTTTATTTTTTACTTTTTCCTAATATTATAATAATAAATATATAAGATAATATTTAATTTGATTTTGTTTTAGATTTTATTTTATTGTATTTCAATTTTAAAGTTCTATAATTTTTTTATTTTATTTTACTTTATATTATTATTATTTCTATTTTCTTAAATTTGATTTTAATTTTTTTTTTTTATAAAATTTAATTTTATTTTAGTTTACTATTTTTAAATATATTTTTAAATTTTATTTAATTTTTTATTTTTCATGATTATATTTAATTTGATTTTGTTCTTTTCTTTATTTTATCGTATTTAATTTATAGTTTTTTTATTTGTTTGTTTAATTTCAGGTTTTTTTATTTTATTTTTTTATTTTTCCTTGTTTATAATATTTATTATTTCATTTTATTTTTTTTTTTTCTATATTTTTTATTTAATTTAATTTTATTTTTTTAATTAAATTAATTTAATTTTATTTTAATTTGTTTTTTTTTTTTAATTAAATTAATTTTATTTTATTTGGTTTTATTAATTAAATTAGCTTAATTTATTTTTATTTTGTTTTATTTTATTTTACTTATTTAAACCTGTTTTTACTCAACATATTTTAATAAAATCACTTAGCGTTCACTGTTCCATTTTAATTGTTTGCCTTTTTCGTGCTTTCACACTTCTATTGTTATTATTTTTTATTACTTAGATTATTTTTGTTGATTTTTGTTTTCTTAGAATATTTTTGTACACTTTGTGTTGAAAATATTTTGCACATATGTATGTATATATATTCATTTGTATATAAATTACAAATTTCCACACAAAAGACAGCGCAGACAGACAATGAATGTCTCTTTACTGTTTCCTTTTCATAACTAAATACAACAATGCACGGTACGGGTCATTCGCTTTTCGTTTAGAAATTCAATTTGCACATTTTTTTTCTTAGACATACACACACACACACGTACGTGCACTCAGCTATGAGTTATTTAAAAATGAATTTTTTGAAAATCCAAAATTAAAAATAATAAATTTCAGAAATATTTTTCAACAAACGCCAGCAGAAATGCTCTGCGCAGAAATCACACGAAAAAGTCGTAAAAAAGTATATATTTTGCTAAATACAAAATTTTCTAGGCAAAACACAACTGATGTACCGCCGCACCGACTAACTGTCAGTCAGAGATATTCGCATAAATTCTAAGCTATGTATGTATATATGTATGCTTGCCGCTTGTTTATTTGACTTTATTCACTTGCGCCTACAGCTGTGCACACACACACACAAACACTCACCGACACACACCCCCGATAAATAATAAAAAAATCACGAAATTCTTATTAAAAACAACACCGTTATATGAAATGAAAATTACAACGCCAAAAATTGTCCGTCATTTCGGCCAACACCGCCGGAAACTGAATCTGAACTACAAACACTTGCCGGTGCGTCGAGTTTTACACGTCTCTTGGCTGTTGTCTGTTGTCTGTTGGCTGGTAAGCGTCTGTATCTGCATCTGTGTGTGTGTGTGTGTGTCAAGTGTTCTCAATAAACTGTTCTCACATGCACCATTAGTTGCTGTTGGGAGTTTCATGCGCAAATGTATGTGGGTATGTGTATATATGTATGTGAAAGCACTAATGTTCCATATATTCCAAAGCATTCCGCTATTAGTGGAACACATTGGCAATGGAATTCATTCAAAACAGAGAATTTTTTTATTTTTTTTTTATTTATTTGTGCTCTCTTCTGCTCTATTTTTTGACGAATATTGGTAGATATAAGCGCGCATAAATTCGTATAGATAAATAATAAATACATATATACAATCATGGATACAAACATGCTATAATATACATATGTAGTAATATATTTGAGTTAATGACTTATTGTTGTTGTTGTTTTTGCTGTGCATTGTAATGCAACATTGCGTTTAAATTTTTTTTTCAATTTTCTTTTAATTATTTTTTTCTTCATTTTGTTTTATTCTCCTTTGTTTTGCGCTTCGTGCTTACTTGAATATCAACAAAATCATAGACAATAAGTTTACTATATATATAAGTATGTACGAGTATGTTTGTATGTGTGTGTATGTGCTCGCCGTTGCGTATGACTGATCATCGCTATTCTAGATATATTATTTATCTACATACCATACGTACATTTGTATGTAAAAATTAGCACAGTGGAGCAAATTAGTCTATTTCAATGTCAAATTAAGCGGAAGGAAAAATGTATATATGTATGTAGTATGTATGAGGTGAGAATTTTCGAACCATACCACGTAAAAATTCTCGCAATCCAATATAACTGCACTTAAAAGGAAAGAGAACGGGAGGAAAAGGGAGTGAGAGAGAGAGGGAAAAGAGAGAGGGAGAAAGAGAGATGGAGAAAGAGAGAGAGAGAAAAGAGAGAGGGAGAAAGAGAGAGAAGAGAGAGAGAGATAATAGAAAGAGAGAGAGAGAAGAGAGAAAGAGAGAAAGAGAGAAAATAGAGAGAGGGAAAGAGAAAGAGAGCGATGGTGAGAGCGAGAGAGTGTTGTACAAGCCCCCAAGGATCGTATGAGGTTCCCAGATCTCAGCATTTCGGCATTAGTGAAAGCTCTTCGCGACGTTTTTGGATACTTGGACAATGCTCTCTCCACAATCTCAGTGCGCACTGCGTATCTTTAACCAGATTACTATTTTCCTGTATAGACGAACATGGAACATCATTTTCGGGCCGCTAAAAACTTCGAGCTGCTCAAGCTCGCGCCTACCCTGCTCTATTTTTTCATGTCTGCGAAATTTTGTTCTTTTCTTTGTAGTTTTCCACATGTTTAACAGCGCTCTTTAGTAGGCGGCGCATTTCGCTGTGGTTGCCTCTCGTCACACCTCATCGTGCTATTGATTCCGAGGTGTTGGGCACTTCAAATCAGTGGAATTTTCAGAGGCAGAACGTTTGAAGTACGATATGTGTGCCCTAAATTCCGCCTGCATCATCTTCCACCCTGATGTTGTGTTTGTGAATGGGTTTCGGCCATCCATTGTGTTGTGCAAGATAATGGTCAGAGCCAACGAGGACTCTTCAATACGTTCGATCGTAAAGCCTTCTGAAAACATGCCTTCCTTCAATGATCAATTCGGTGGTGTGTTCTTGGACGGGAGAGAGCCAGAAGTCAGGTGCTTGAGCCGGCTGCTGCTAACTATCATGATTCGCGCCGAGGTGAAGCCGATCAGCCTCAGACTGTTGTTCGAGAAGTTCTCATGGAAGCTGAATTTACCGACGGTGGGAATAAATATCCTACTTTCTGTTCATTTCTCGAAGATAATCTTTACGCCGTGGGCTTGCCTGGCGATCGCATCGCATGTCGCCTCGAGTCTCGTGTAGAACATTTATTTAACGGTCAGGTTAAAGAACTTGCCCTTGCCGCCGAACGAAGCCAATCGTTCGTTCACAGAGTTGAGCCTGGAGATGTGGTGCTGAAGTCTCCGACTTATTACGAATCCGCATACAAATTTGCGCTTGTTTGCACAGCAGCTGTAGAGGATACAGCAGCTTGCATGTTTGGAGCAGCTTTGTCTTATGCACCGCAGTTCCTGGTTAGCGGTTAAATCAGCCTTTATCTAGCTGAAGGCTTTTGAAAGAAAAAGACATCAAGTAGATGGGCAAAGAATCAGCTATAATTAAGGTGAAGATTCGTTGAGATGCGTAGAAGAGTTCGAGTTCGAAGACCATGGTACAGTTGAAGTACCACGCAAGCAGTTTGCGAGTTTTATTCAGAGTGAAAGAGAAGACCTACAAAGATGTTTACCAAAGCTCCGACATACTCGGCCAACGGTACCGTTGAATCCAGCGACACCAAGGGAAAAGTGTGGCTCACTTCAACATAGAAAATACACAGTGAAGATGCACGCGGCACCCTCCATGAAGAGGAACCGGCATACGACGTCATCATGCGTAACATTCATGGAGCGAGTCCGAAAATTGGAGTTACATTGCGACGGTAGCAGGGATACCTTATGATTTAGGAGCTAGCGGATGCGTATGCCGAACTCGACCTCATCAGCGCTACCAGAGTTGCCAGAAAGACGTGTGGTTCCGGAAAAACAAGCTGCACAATACGTAAACTAAATCCGAAGCGCACCGATGAGGGCAGAATGCCGACCTACACGTCAGTTCATAGACCAGCCGTTAGAGCCAAGGTACAGAAACACAAATCTATGAATAGCATGGATGGGATGTCGAGGAGACGGGCGTTTCGCAAACGACTATCGCAGGCCAAAGATCCGAAGACGAGTTCTGTTGGAGATGAGGACCTTGCGTTATAAACACTCGAGATTTACGGCGACAGACGCCTTTGCCAGTGAATTCATTAGCTTATACATATGTACAAATATGTACTCGTATATATGTACATACATATATATATATACTCAGTACTTAATCGAATCGAAGAGAAATCGTCGCTGACATTCTATAGAACGAAAAATCAGATACAAAGCGCTTTTGTAACTACTAAACGCAACAATAACCACAACAAAAACAACAAAAACAATAGCGCAAACAAAAATGCTAATCACAATGAACGCATACGTCAAAAAATGCAACACCTACAATTACAACAACAACAACAATAACTGACTTAAATGACAATTGAGACAGGTAATCATCGACGACGACGATGGCGAGACCCAAAGAGGCCGAGGCGGCAAAGTGGCTGAAATAGGCAAATATTTGTATGCTTTTACATATACATATGTATGTATAGGTATATGTTGTTATGTAGCCAACTGGCAGAAGCAACATTGTGTGGGTCTTTTGAGTTTCAATCGTTGGTCGCTGTTGTACGCCAAAGCGACAGTGTTGATGGCAGAGTTATTGTGCTGAATGCGCGTGCATGCGTGACGTACGAAAAAATTAACAACAACAACAACAATAATAATAATAATAATAAAAATGAAAATAAAGAAAATTATATGTAAATTTTTATATATTTACATTAACAGTGCATATATATGACTTCTGATTGAGCAGGCAGACACAGAGAAGTTGCGAAAAATTATTACAAAATTTTTATTTATTTTTTTTTTTTGGAAGAAAAAAAATTAATTAATATTAAATTAATTAAAAAATAGTAATTAAAACATTAAAAAGCAATGTTCATGTTTTTTTTCTATTAAAACTTTAGCTTCAAAAATATTCTTGTTGCAGCAACATGTTGCTACAATATAGTAGCTTCTGCCCAACTTTACATGCACATATATTCATATAGATATACATATTATATATGCAGCGTATTTATGCATGAATGTGTTAAGTGGGAAGGGTATGCAATGAAAATGAACTGTCATTCGCTCTCAGTGAGTTAAAATGTGGCTAAAACACACATACTCTTATACAAATGTATGGGTTTGGTATTGTAGTTGAAGCACTAATGTACGAGTATGTGTGAGAAAGTTTGCCGGCTGTGTTTGTTGCTGCTTATGGTTGAAGTTGTTGACACTCTCGCATATTTTCTTCACATTTTTGTTTTGATCCGATTGTTTTTGTAGGAACAGCTGACTATTTTTCTGGTGTTGTTGGCGTAAAGATATGTGAATAAATGCTTAAGAAATAGTGAAAGTAAAAGAAACGTGTTTTAAGTTATTAACACTACTTTATTTAATTTAATTTAGTTTAATTTAATTTAGTTTAATTTAATTTTATTTCATTTTCATTTTATTTAATTTTTTTTACTAATTATTTTTATGTTTTTTTTTACTTTATTTTATTTTACTTTTTTTATTTTTTTTAATTTCATTTAATTAATTTTATATTATATTATTATAATTTTATTTCATTTTAATTTTATTTTAATTAATTTTTATTTTTTTTTATTTATATTTTAATAATTTATTTTATTTATTTTTTTATTTTTTTTTTTATTTTTTTATTTTCTTTTATTTATTTTTTTATATCATTTTAATTTTATTTCACTTTAATTTTAATTTATTTTAATTTTGTTTCATTTTAATTTTATTTTATTAAATTTATTTTTTTTTTATTTTATTCTTTTTTTTTTCTTTTAATTTATTTTATTTTATTTTATTTTATATTATTTTATTTTTTTTTTGTATTTAATTTATTTTATTTTATTTTATATTATTTTATTTTATTTTATTTTATTTTATTTTATTTTATTTTATTTTATTTTATTTTATTTTATTTTATTTTATTTTATTTTATTTTATTTTATTTTATTTTATTTTATTTTATTTTATTTTATTTTATTTTATTTTATTTTATTTTATTTTATTTTATTTTATTTTATTTTATTTTATTTTATTTTATTTTATTTTATTTTATTTTATTTTATTTTATTTTATTTTATTTTATTTTATTTTATTTTATTTTATTTTATTTTATTTTATTTTATTTTATTTTATTTTATTTTATTTTATTTTATTTTATTTTATTTTATTTTATTTTATTTTATTTTATTTTATTTTATTTTATTTTATTTTATTTTATTTTATTTTATTTTATTTTATTTTATTTTATTTTATTTTATTTTATTTTATTTTATTTTATTTTATTTTATTTTATTTTATTTTATTTTATTTTATTTTATTTTATTTTATTTTATTTTATTTTATTTTATTTTATATTATTTTATTTTTTTTTTTTGTATTTAATTTATTTTATTTTATTTTATATTATTTTATTTTTTTCCTTTTTCATTTTCATTTTATTTTTTTATTTTATTTCATTTTTATTTACTTATTTTATTTTATTTTAATTAAAGTTATTTTATTTAATTTCATTTTATTTTATTTTTTATTTTTATTTTAATTTATTTTATTTTAATTTTATTTTACTTTATTTTAATTTATATTAATTTATGTTTATCCTTATTTTTATTTTTTTATTTTGTTTTATTTTTTTATGTCACTTTTTTTGGATTATTTTATTTTAGTTTATATTAATTTTTTATTTTCCTTAATTTTTTATTTAATTAAATTTAGTTTAAGTATTTTTATTTCATTTAATTTTACTTTATTTCATTTATTATTTTTATTTATTCTTTTTTACTTTATTTTAATTTATATTAATTTATATTTACTTTTATTTTTTTATTTTGTTTTATTTTTTATTTCATTTTTATTTTGTATTATTTTATTTTAGTTTATATTAATTTATTTTGTTTTCTTTAATTTTTTATTTAATTTAATTTATTTCTATTTCATTTAACTTTACTTTATTTTATTTATTATTTTTTTTTTCTTTTTTTACTTTATTTTGATTTTTTTATTTCAATTTGTTTTATTTTAATTTTATTTTGCTTTATTTTAATTTATGTTAATTTATATTTATTTTTATTTTTTTTTTATTTTGTTTTGTTTTTTTATTTCATTTTTATTTTGTATTGTTTTAGTTTAGTTTATATTAATTTATTTTATTTTTTTTAGTTTTTTATTTAATTTAATTTATCTTTATTTCATATAGTTTTACTTTATTTTATTTTATTTAATTTTATGTTATTTTATTTTTTTCCTTTTTTATTTTATTTCATTCTTTTTTATTTTATTTATTTTAATTTAATATAATCCAATTTAATTTTTTACCTTTATTTGTATTAATTAGTTTTTTTGTTTTGTTTTATTTTGTTTTTAAGCAGCCTAATTGTAGGCAATATTTGCATTTGCTATAAAAAATATTTATTTCAATACATATTTGAGATCTGATGATGTTGTAAGATAATGGCTTCGGAATTTTTGTGATATGTTTTTAAATGACCTTAACTCGCAAGTAAGAAATAGAATTAAAAGAAAAAATTTAGTTTTATTGATTTCAAGTTCTCCTAAATGTAGACTATGTTTGACATTTTGTAATACTATATTTAAAGTTAAGAAATATATTCTCGACTTACCTAATTCACTGTAAAGCGTTGTGTTTAACGCTATATCCATCGGACATGTATCTGAATCTTCCGGCTCCTCCGGTAACGTAGGCGGACCATCCCACAACGATTTCGCCGGTCGACGTACGCGATCTAGCCGAACACGTGGATATTCGTTAAAGAGACCGTCCGTTAACTGTTTTTTTTTTTGAGTGAGAGAATAATATTTATTTAAAATTTTGGATATATAGTATTGAAAATTAAAAAACTAAAAAAGAAAATATAAAAGAAAGTTTAATAACTAAAATAAATATTGATAACTGAGACAAAAATAAAGAAAAGAATAAAATCAAACAAGACTATAGTAGCCAGTCATCGACATATGGTCGACTTAGTTAATTTATTTTTTTCAGAAAACAGCAAACTAAATATTTTCAAAACTTATAACAACAATTTAAAAAAAAAAACAAATAAATAATTATTTTTTTTTATTTAAAATTTCTTTTACATATTTTTTTTATTTACCCACCTCTTTTTTAGGTGTTGCCGGGAAAATCTACAGGTTAGCATTAATTTTCAAAATTTTTAGTGATTTTGTTTGAGTTTTTTTGTTTGTGATTTTAAAGTGTATACAGCAGTTAGTGGTGAATTTTTATTATGGTGCGAGTGGTGTGTTGGTTTTTTATTTTATTTTAGTAGGGTGTATCAGTTGTGTTCAGAGAGCGTATAATGAGAGCAGAGAGAGAGAGATAAAGCGAAAATGAGAACAATAGCAATATTTTGGCATTAGTAAAAATGACATTAGCATTATTTTAATTAACTATTTCTAAATATTTATAAACAATTGTTAAGCAAATAATTTTTATTTTTACACTTACCGATATCTCCTCACTGCAGTATGCTGTGAAAGATCGATCATCTTGTTGCAGTACACAGTAGAGTGGACTCCAAGGCAGAGTTTTATGTTTTCGCGTAAGCTCGCCCTCCGATTCTGCAAGAAATAAATATATGTTTCATGAGAAATTTTATTACAACAAATAAAGTTATTTACTATTCTGAGAATAAAAATTAAAATTATTCTTTTTTTATATTAAACTAAAATAAAGTAAGAAAATTATAAAGAAAAATGATGTAAAATACATCCAAATTATATTAAGTAAAAAAATAAGAAATAAAAAATAAAACAATTAATTGAAATAAAATAGATTAAATTAATATAAATTAAAATAAAATAAAATAAAATAAAAACAATGTTAAGCTAAATTAAATTAAATTATATTAATTAATTAAATTGAAACAAATAAAATGTAATTAAAAATAATAATAAATTTAATAAAATTAAATAAAACAAAACGAAATAAACTAAAATAAAATTAAATTAAATTCAATAAAACTAAATTGAATAAAAAAAAATAAAATAAAAGAAAATAAAATAAAAGAAAATAAAATAAAATAATTTAAATTAATATAAATAATATTATAAATAATATATTAGATAAAACAATATAAAATAAATTTAAAAAAAAATTGAAATACAATAAAATTATGTAATTTAAAATAAAATAAAATCAAAGAATATAAAATAAAACTTAATTAAATTGAATTAAATTAAATAATTAAAAATTAAATTAAATAAAACTTAAAAAAATGAACTAAACCAAAATAAAATAAAATTCAATTAAATTGAACTAAAGTAAGTTAAACAAAATAAAATAGAGAGAGTAAATTAAAATAAATATTAATTTAATTTAATAAAATATAATAAATTAATAAAATAAATAAAATTAATTATGTAATTAAAAATAAAATAGAATAACGTAAAAAATATTTAAAAAATTTATTAAAATAATTAAAAAAAATAAAATAAATTCAAATAAATACAATTAAATTAAATGAAATGAACTAAAATAGCATTAAATTAAATTGATTTAAATAAATTATAATAAGTTAAATTAAAATAAAAAAAATAAAACAAAATAAAATTAAATATATAAAATGAAAATAGAATAGGTAGTTAAAATAAATAAATTTATATTAAATGAAATTAATAAATTAAAATAAGTGAAAAATAAATTAACAAAAAAATAGAAAAACTTAATAAGTAAAGCTGAATTAATTGTAAGTAAAATTTAATTATAAATTAGTCATATTTTTTTATTTTTTACAAATTCACTGCATATACGTAAGTATGTTTTATTATGTTGCCGGAAATGGGCAAATACATATGTTTGGTGAAAATGGTGGCAGCTCTAAATTGCGCCATCTGACGGTATATTTTTGCATATCAAATGCTGCTGTTTAGTTGGAAATTTAGCTTAGACACAAGCCAAGCCAACTGGTATAAACTGGAATTTGGCAAAAGTGGCATTAATAAAATAATAAAATTCTTATTGTAATAAAAATATATGTGAAAAAATATTTTTCATGTAAAATTTATGTATTTAATTAAATCAACCAAAAAAAGAGGCAAAATAAAATCAATTGCTTTTTTTTTTAATTAAAAAAAATAATAAAGTAATAAAAAACAAAAATTGTATTTATTTTATTTTGCCTTATTTTTAATTTAACTTTATTTTTTTGGTTGATTTTATTAAATAAATAGATTGTATTTTATTTTGCTTCATTTTTAATTTTATTTTATTTATTTATTTTTTTGTTTGATTTTATTAAAGAAATAAAATTGTGTATAAGTCCAATCAACTAACCATAAGGCAGAAACTAAATCAGGTCAAAGTGTTTATATTGCAGATTTATACCAATTTTTCCCGGTTTTTTTTTTTTTGTTCCCAAAGCGCATAAACAAAATTTGACAGTTGACTGCATACAAATGCCTATGAAAATTGTTTCCTGTTTATTTAGCATGTCAAGCCAAGAAAAAAAAACGCTTATTACATGCAGCCAAACAAATAGAAATGTTTCAGTGGTACAGCGAAGCAGACGAACGGCAGCTAGTCTCAGTCAGTCAGTCAGCCAGTCAGTCAGTTGGCAAATGAAGATGCAATCGGTGAATTGCCACCCACTGCCACTGCCGCAGCTATTAAAATTGCAACCAATAATTGTATATGCATGCAAACGTATGTATGTATGTATCATATACTCGTATATATTTGTATAATCGGGCATCATTAATCAATCCATCAATCGTTTAAATATTGATCATAAAATTCTTGTGCGAATTTATTTTTGGGCATTTGGAATAGTTTGATTTATAGCGCAGAAAATTTTCTCCGTGAGCGCTAATTTGGTAGAAAAGTTTTTTTTTTTTTTTTGCAAATTGGGATATAAATACAGTGTTAGTTTTTTTTTTGCTATTTATTTCATTCTATTTCGAATTTTTATGAGACCACCTCGTTAATTTAGTTTCAATAATTTGCCTAACGGTTTTTGGGTTTTTGTACAATTTTTTCATTGATTTTCTAAATTTTATTTATTTTTTATTTCAAGTTCTATTCAATTTTTTCCTATCTTGTTTTTTTATTTTCTGTTGTTTCATTTTTTTATTGATTATATTATATCATATTTTATTTTATTTCATTTTATTAGGTTTATTTTATTATACATTAATTTATTTTAGTTTAGTTTTTTATTTTATTGTAAGTTATTTTATTTCATTTAAATTTATTTAATTTTATTTAATTTAATTTAATTTTATTTTATTTTGTTTAATTTATTTTATTTTATTTTATTTTACTTTATTTTAATATATTTCATTTTATTTTGTTTTATTTTAATTTATGTTATTTTCTTTTCTTTTTTTTATTTTATTTTATATCATTTCATTTTATTTTATTTTAATATTTTTTTATTTTATTTTATTTTGTTTTATTTTATTTTATTTATTTTTTTTTGTTTTTTTTATTTATTTTTTTAATTTAATTTATTTATTTTATTTTAATTTATTTATTTTGTTTATTTTTTTATTTGTTTTTTCTTATTTAATTTTTTTTTTTTTTCATTTTTTTATTTTAATTTATTTTATTTCTTTTAAATTTATTTTATTTTACTTTTATTTTATATATTTTTTTTTATTTTTTTATACTTTATTGATATTTATTTTTTATTGTTTTTTTTTTTTTTTAGCGCAAACTTACTTTTCACTCTTCTCTCCAGTCCGCTTTGCAGATTTGTGTTGCCGCATATTCTGATTAGCATAAAAAAGTGATTGTTATTGTAAAGTACCGGTAAGGAACATTAAGTCCATGTACAATATGTATATATGTATGTACATATCGTATGCAGCTCCGACTGAGTGATTATGGAGAAGATATCTTTTGTTGTTATTGTTATTGTTGTTGTTGTTGTTTGGCGGTTAAAACAAATTAGTTCTGCTTGCTTACTTGCGCACTTCAATATCTTTAATAGACACACTCAAACCAACATACATACGTATATACCTACATACGTGTGTACCAACAAACATATTTGCGAACACTCAACCATAACTTAGCCATTTTAAGGTATGTTTATGCGTTTATACATACATATGGTACATACATATGTATGAGCATATACACCATGGTACTTTGGCATGAATAACTATGTATAAAACTACATTTGGTTATGGTAGCATTGTTGTTGTTGGTATTACTGTTAATTTGCTTAGCAATAGCCAAAGCAGTTGGCCATAAAAAATGGACAAATTATTGTTAGTTACCCTATTATGAATATACATATATATATATATGTATATATGTATGTATATATGTATGCTCATCACTCTTGTGGCACGTACCAACTTAACTGTCTACCTTAATGTATATACGTACATATGAGTAAATGTATGTATGTATGTATGTGCATATATGTAAGTACAAGTGTTAAAAGGTACATAAATTTGTTTGTTATTTTTTTAATATTATTATTATTTTTTTTTTTTTACTTCAGAAAGAATATTGAATGTATAGCAAATAACAAAAAGAGGCCAACGACATTTAGCAAATCAGCAAAATTACGGTAAATGGCAGATCTAATTACAACACGAGTATTGCAAACATATACTGATATACAAAAAAAAAAAAAAAAAAACAAAATAAAATAAAAAAAAAATTAATATAATATTAAATAAGTTTATAAAAAAAGATAAAATAAAAAAATTAAATTAAATAAAATAAATGAAAAAAAAATTAAATAAATATAGAATAAAATAAAACAAACCAAAATTTAATTAATCCGAATTAAATAATATCAAATAAGGAAAAAATAAAAATAAAAATAAAGCAAAAAATAAATAAAATAAAAAATAAAGTGAAAAAATAAAGTAAATTAGAAAGAAATAAAATAAAATAAAATAACATAAAATAAAATTAAATCAAATTAAATCAAATAAATTTAAATTAAATTAAATTAAATTAACCAAAATTAAATAAAATAAAAAAATAAAATTACATAAAATAAAATAATATAAAATATAACAAAATAAAATTAAATTAATTTAAATAAAATAAAATAAACTAAAATTAAATTAAATAAATTAAAACATAATGAAATGAAATAAAATAACATAAAAAATAAAATTAAATTAAATTAAAACAATTTAAATTAAATAAAATAAACTAAAATAAAATTAAATTATTTTAATAAATTAAATAAACTAAAATAAAATAATATATCATAATATAAAATAAAATAAATTAGAATAAAATAAACTGAAATAAAATAAAATAAAATGAAATGAAAAAAAATATAATAAATTTAAACTAAATTAAATTAAATTAGTTTGGATAAAATAAAATAAACTAAAATAAAATAATATATTATAATATAAAATAAAATAAATTAGAATAAAATAAACTGAAATAAAATAAAATAAAAAGAAAAAATAAATAATATAAAATAAAATACATTAAAATTAAAATTAAATAAAATGAAATAAAATACAATAAAAAAATAAAATAAATTAAAATAAAATAAAATTATTTAAAATAAAATAACATAAATTAAAATTAAATTAAATATATTAAAATAAAATATATAAAATATACAAAATTGTGTTGCCTTTGAAAGCCACATTATAAATCTCATAACAATTCTCTTTCAAGCCGGTGAAAGAATCAGCGCTGATATTTTAATTTATACAAATTACGATTACAAGCATTTTTAAAAACAACAACAACAACAACAACAGCAACAACTGTTATGCATTTCACTAGCCGCAAGCAATTATTTACTTCTGCTTATACGTACATACATATGTACATATATTCCCCTTCTACTACTTCTTACAGAATTACCGTAAAATGGCAATAACCGCAGTAATGGAAAGCAAAACAGAGAGAAGAAGACTACACTTAGTTGCGGTCATTGGTTTTGGTAAGTAATTTGTTGTTGGGGGAATTATGGAGTTCTTATTTTTTCTCTAAACTACAACAATAAGTATTCACATTTGTTAGCAATTTTTTTTCAATCTTTCTTTTTCCATTTGTTATTTACTTTCAGCTTTCGTTATTAATGATGATTTAATTCTCATTTGATTTCTTCATACAAAATTGTGGAAGTGCAACGGCCGCTGAGTAGGCCTAGTAGTCGCTTGGCGGTGCTAGTATTTATTTTCTTTCTTTGTTTTATAATTGTGTTGTGTAATAATTTCTGCATTTTTATTGTTAATTTATCAGATTTTTTTCGGTTCTTCAGAATTACATTTATTATATTAGTTTTCTTTAGCAATCTACAGTAAGCTAACATAATTTCACCAAGTCAGTCGTGTTCCGAGCGCAAGTCCGAAGATTGAGCCTTCTGATAAGTAGAGACACGTTCGGAACTTCCAGAACTTTCAACCATATCCCAGAGAATCCATCCGCCATTACCAAACACAATTTCGGGAAAACGGCAGACTTTAATATCCGTTATCTCACAAATTTAGCTTAACATCCGACCTGACTGCATCGGATGGGGACAAGGCAGAGCTCCCACCATAGGCGGTAGATGCCAATTGACGCATGGAGAGCAACTCTTCGACTTCACGGGTTTTCCAAAGAGAACAGATATGAGAACCAAGGTATTTAAGCTTTGGTCACACACAAAAACTAGCTCAAAAGCCGGTCTGACAGCCACTTCGGGTTAGGGGCTAAAGAATTTACCCGTGGTAAGCCATGCCTGTCGTAAGAGGCGACTATAATCCAATAGTTCCCGCGACAGTCGGGTCTTTATACCGAAACGACCCGGATTTTAAATTCGGCCAAGGACTGTCACTCCCGCAATGTTCCACGAAAATCAATTTGGGAAATATTTTGCGGTTGCAACAACAACAACAACATAGGATGTAGACAAACCAGATCTCCCACCAGAGGCGATAAATCCGGCTCTACGAGTATGCCTTTCGGGATCCACCACAGTTCAGAGATGCGAACTATGATACTTTAAGCTTGGTTACACCAAAACAACTCAATATCCAGCTTGACTGCATGTGTTTCAATGGAATGAGTAACTGATCAAGAAGATCTCCTATGATTGACCAGATTGGAAAGATCTTGCGACAGCCCATGTTAAAATATTAAAGCAACATTAGCCAAATGGGCTTGAGGCCCTAGGTATGCTTAGGAAAATACCAAACTGAGCCAGAGACATTCCCAACCATCTGTTGGTATGGGATATTGGCTCCAGGTGCTCATTCTCGAAGGCCCATGAACTTAGTGCAATATAAAGACGATCATTGAAATTTACAAAGACCGCATTTCGTAGTCTTAATTAAGTTCTTTAACAAGATCACTTCAGTTTTTATCTTTTCAGTCATTTCGTTCTTTTGCGGGGATAATTAATTAATTTTTTTTGTAGCAGTAAGAGGTTCGCTGCAGTTCAGAGGGTACTAGTGAGTACTGCTATGCGTTGGGTCTTGGGGACGAATCCTGGCCCGACTAATATTTCAAATTTACTCCCCTTCACACAAAATGTCAAAACACTCCGAGTGAAATCAAAGGCGCCTTCTTGAAATCCTATCGCCATTCGAAGTAGGCTTAGAATAAACTATAGGCCTCTTCACTTATTGGAAAAATCTTCACGCGTACAGCCCAAAAGGGAGGAACAAAATCTCCCGCGTCATTGATATAGGCTTAGATCCTTCGCTTCCTTTAGCGCTACTAATCTCTCTTTTTTAAGATTTATATCATTTTCATTCAGTATGAGGAATGTTAAAGACTGTCAAATCTCCTCAGCTTCTGAATGAAGAATAGTCTTCTGCATGGATTCTTCACCTGTGGATTTTTCTTTGAATTTCGCAAGTCTACTTCGCCTTAAGTGCAACCAAAAGACTAGTAGCAGTCACATTCCGAACCAGCCAACATTATTTATTATTTAATTAAATGCTAATCTATGTGAGATTATTTTTTCTTCATGTTTCCGTCGTGCACTCGAAACACACAAAATGCAAGTGTTATGAAATGTGGACGAGTGTATTTTAAAAATTTGCAAATAATGCAAATGCAAAAACAAATACCAACAACCCCACAACCCCACTGAGTGTAAAGAAACCAGCTGATTATGTAATTTGAAGTGAAAAAAATTCATTTGTTAATAAAAATAAATATATTATTAAGCAGAGTGAAAATTTGCATTTTTAACGCGCAGCAAACGCAGCAGCGAAGCAACTCTGCGCTAACGCCTTTTGCCTGTACTCGTTGCTGCGGCTCATGCATTTTAATGTGGAAAATATCAGAGTTGCAACTACGATTTGCAGTGTAAAAACATTTTAAGTGCAAAAAACATGTTTCACACGCATAAAGTTTCGCGTCGTGCTCATTTAAATGGATTTTCATGAATATGCACGCATTTTCCGCCGCACACGCATGCAATATGTAGTCAGCTTCCTGCATACAGAGTTGCATTTGAAATGTTGGTTGTCCAAATGTTATTTTTTTAGCATTTTTTATAATTTTTATGTGCAGTTTGCGTGCATTAAAAATTATTATTATCTGCTTTTCACAGAGATTTAGGTAATACAATTCTTCTCTTTTCCGTCATCTTTTCACAACTGATTTTTACAGACGCTTTTGCGCTGTTGCAACATTTTTTCCTTATTTATTATTGCAAAAATGTCATTAAAATTGTTATTTTTATCATTACATCACAAAATGTATCAACCCAATCGTAACTCTCTAGACTTCTAATCACCAGTTTAGTAAAGGCAAAGTTGGTGGGAGCCTAAAGAAACTAGCAGCTTGCGCCGAGCCCACTTTCAGTACCAAATACGACCTCCGACGCACTCCCTTAAGTCTGAACAATCCCAAAACTTGTTTCTTACTTTTCAGTCGATCATGTTAATGTCGAGAAATCCTTATCCTTTCCTTAGATCCAGTAAGTCCCAGCTCCATGCTGCTTAGGACTGTCAGAAGTGCTGGTTTTCTCGAGCTTCGATCTCGGTCAGTTAATCACGATTACCAGATTTTGTGATAGAGCAAATTTGGTTGGTTAAACTGAGAGGTTAAGGACCATACCTAAGCCATAGAGTAGGCTTACTAGTTTATCCCAATTCTGATTTTGTAAACAGTTCGCTTAATTTAAAGATTTGTTTTAGTTTCTTCCAGTCAAGTGTGCCAACCTCCGTAAAACTAAATCACCGTCTCAATCGGCTATAGGTCATACACTCACACAGGCTCTAAACTCTGCTGTTCCTACTATGTCTAGCTTGTGAAGCTGATATCTCAAGGGTAGTTGTACCGTTAGTACACTTACTGGAATACTAAACACTCTTTTGCTTTGTGCTTGTTTAGAGTTTGATCTGTTTGCAATCCACACTGCCTTAATGGTCGATATTGTTCCAGGACCTTAAGTGTTCCCTTAAGTCCCACTGTTTTAAACAATATTTGAAGGCACAAAAAGGTCTGCAGCAGTCGAGCGTGACAGCCGCACTAGCGGCGCAAGCCAGCAGAGGATCTCTGCTCTTGCGCCAGCCCCCCAGTATTGATGTTGATATCTTCAAGAAAAAAAAACGAGCTGTAGTAAAAATGAAGTTATATACGTGTATTCAGGTTTCAAAAATAGTCTCCCAACTACATATGCTCAGCCGAGTGATATAGATTTATTTGGGCTCACAACCGGAATGTTACTGAACGTCAGCCGAAATGGGAAATAATTTCGGGTTTTACGGATTGAAAAGCAGACTTCATTCATCGAACTAAAAAACCCCCTGATTGTACTCAAAACCGAAAAGTTCTCTAGCGAAAGTCAAAATGGAAGATTTTTTCGTGTTTACAGTTTTCAAAAATAGACTTATTCCCTGCTTTGTTCACCAAATATCGGTCAAAAAGGGTCCTCACAGCGCTTTTTTGGGTCTTTACTTGATACCATAATATTACCGAACGACAACGGCAATTGCATATGTGTACATATGTAGTTTTGCAATAAAAAAAACCCACCGATCAAACTAAGCACTCTTAACTTGTACCCAATAACGAAAAATTACCGAGCGGCAACCACGAAGGGAGATAGTAACGGGTATTTAAAACTCTCTTTTTACTACCGAGACAACTCATTGCACTATATTGCACGAAGATCTGCAACAAAAACACCAGTTAACACTTTCTTTTACTCTCAGAACATGTTTCTTCATGTCACAACATGTTTAAGTTTGTTATTTTAGCGGACTAATAATGAAATTGCAGCTATTTATGTACTTATTTCTAACTTCAAGTTAGCCCAAAATGTCACTTTTCTTGGAACAAAATTTTGCGTTTTGCAGAATGACCAGATTTCCTGGAATTTTTTTTAATTTTGAATATCATCGAATTAGGTATACTTGAACATTTTTAATTTTATTAATAAATTACTTATTGACACATTTATTATGAATTTATGTATATTACTCATATTTTATTTATGTATATTACTTCGATAAACAATTAAATATTAATTTCCCTTCCGAATCGAAGCCAATCGGAAATTTAGTTGAATTTGTTTGGCATTAATGCCTAAAAAGGCGCTCCACAATTTAATTGCACTATGCTATCACATTTGTACATATGTATGTATGTACAGAAAAATACATTTTTACATATGTACATACATGCATTTGTATATTCCGCATATGTATGTAAACACACATCATCAATAAATAATTTTTAACGCATTTTAAACACGATTTGCGTATATTTGCATATTTATTAATCATAATTCAAACAGCTTTCAATTGACCTTGAGCACTTATTACAAAAATACCAAATACATGTATAACTATAGGCAATCAAACAAATTTAATTTGAATAACTACCATGAAGCTTGAAATCTTTTGCCAATTGAATTTCACAACCGGCAAAGTGAAGTGAGCGCCACAGGTGTAATCGATAACATATGGAGCGCAAAACGATAATTGAATGCAATCAAAGCACTACACTTCAGTTGCACACAAACAATATCACACAACACAACTGGCAGAGCAACAAAAAAACAAACTCACACACTTCGGCGCCCGTCGGATATTGGCAAACTCTGGCAGCAAAGGGGCGACACTTATGGTAAATGCCGCATAAACTCATTTTAAGCGCGCTCACTCCATATTTCTAAATTAATTACACTTTAATTGAACATTTAAATTTTCTTTATACAAAAATAAAAACAAAAAAAAACAAAAACAAAACTTGTGCAACTTAATTGCCATGCTGCTGCTTGCTGCTGCATATTAACTAATCTTCTCTCCGTCATACATTACAGCGAGTAGAGTATTCGCTCACTTACTCTACGTACATACGAGTAATTTAATTAGACTAATTGCACAATTTTCTGGCGCACACAACTACCGAGCGACGCTGGCTGGCCGTTAACGTTCATTGACCTCAAAACACACAGGGAAGCAACAAAAACAAAAAACCAAAAAAAAGAAGAAGTGAAATAAAAATAAAAAAAATAAATTAATTCGAAAATAATATGTTTGTTCTCTGTGGTAAATTGCAGCATCACTGCATTCCGCTGCAATGTTGCTTCTTCCGTTCGTTCGTTTGTTGGTATTTTTTTTCATTGAAATGTCACTGCATTTTTCAGCTCCACATGCGAGTGTGTGTGTATGTGTTTGTGTGTGCGCGAGTGACAGCAGCATTCCTTCAATGAAAGTATTCTAAATTTAATGCATTTAATTTTAGCTGTAACGAAAATAATTTCGAATGCGCGTTTTTTTATTTTTTTTTTTACTTTATGTACACACATACAAACATATAAGTATATAAAATTGCGTTTATATATTTTCAATGTGACGTATGGTATCGTCTGCTTTGGCAGTTTAGTGTTGGTATTACTTAAGAACTCGTAAAAATTACCAAGTGAAGGCACTGATTGAAGGTAGTTTCTTGTATTTTGCATTAAAAAAAACGTCATCTCTCTCTCGTACAATAAATAATAGGTTCGATAGTATCTTCAGATCAAGCTAAAAACATCACACTGTGATCCATTAACGAGATATTAGCAGACGTTAGCCAATATGGGTGTTAATTTTGTGTATTCAGGATATAAAAACAGGCCTCCGCCCATTAGAAAAGGTCTCCAGATCAAACTAAAGACTCTCTCCTTGAACCAACAACTGAAAAATTACCGTGCAAAATGGTTTCGGTTTGTCGAAATTTAAAAACAGACTTACTTCCATGGATAGCTCGAAAAGTATCCACAGATCGTACTAAAGACTCTTTTTCTTGAACTCACAACCGGAAAATTACCAAGCGAAAACAAAAATGAGAAATAGTTTCGAGCTCTCGGGATTTAAAAAGAGATTTCCTTCCATGGTTAGGTCGAAAAGCGTCCACAGATGGAACTAAATACCCCAAGCTTAGACCCACAATCGGAAAATAACCGAACCACAGCCGAAATGAGAAATAGTTTCGAGAATTTGGGGTTCAAAAATAGAGTTACCTAAAAACAGACTTCGCTCTATGGTTAGGTCGAAAAACGTCAACAAATGGAACTAAAAACCCCTAGCTTAGACCCACAAACGGAGAATTAGCGAGCCGCAACTGAAATGAGAAATAGTTTCGAGAATTTAGGAACTTCCTTGGTTTAGTCATAAATCGGTCTTTACTTGGACTCACTATCAAAAAATTACCGAGCGACAGCCAAAATTGGATATAGTTTCGAGTTCTCGGGACTTAAAAAGAGACTTCCTTCCATGGTTAGGTGGAAAAGCGTCCACAAATGGAACTAAAACCCCCAGCTTAGACCCACAACCGGAGAATTAGCGAGCCGCCGCTGAAATCAGAAATAGTTTCGAGAATTTGGGAACTCAAGAATATAGTTCCTCCTTAGTTTAGCCACAAATCGGTCGGAATGGGTCTCCATACTGATTTAATGACTCTTTACTTAGACCCACTACCGGAAGATTATTGAGCGACAATCAATATTGGAAATCATTTCGGTATTGAAGATTTAAAAACAGCCTTCAGTGTTTCTTTTACCATGGACTAGCCGGAAGGGGTACACAGATCGAATTAAAGACTCGCAACTTGGATCCACTAACTGATAACAACCGATTCCTTTCTTTTTTTAATAATGTTTAATAATGTGTCAAAAAGAGCCCTCAGATCGAATTAAAGTTTCTTTCCTTAGACTCTCTCATCCACAAAGGATCCTCACATTGAAATACGTACATATTCTGTAGATAAACCCACTAGTGGGAAATTATAGAGCGACAGTCCCAATTGAATTAATGTCGGGTATTCTAGATTCAAAATTAGTTTTCCTTCTTCGTTCAGCCAAGTATCGATAGATATGCGTCCTCAGATCGATGGTTAGATCCACCACCAGCTAATTTCCTAGCGAGAGCCTGCAGTGGGCGATAGTTTCAGTTATTCAAAGCTCAAGATCAGCCATCCAACTTCTTACAACCATGGATCGGCCGAAAGGCGTCCTCAAATCAATCTAAAGGTTTCCTATTTCGAACTAGTACAGAAAGATAACAAGCGACAGCGAAAGTGGTAGTTTGTGTCGGGTATTTACAGTCTTCTTTCCGTGTTTAACTGCGGATCAGTCGGTATGGCTAACCATATCTTTCCATGTCCACTAAAATTAACTCATCAAACACATCAAACAGAAAGGAGATTTTGAGAACGGTTTTGGAACTTTTCTTTTGGCTCGGAACTTTTCCTTCGGTTCCGAAACCTTCCGAACTGCTCGTTTCTTGCGATTCCCATTAGTCTCGATACTGACTAACTTTGTATGCAAAGACGTCTCTGAACTTTTTACTAACCATGAACTCCTTCATATCGTAGAGTCATTTTGAGTTCGGAGATCAACAGGTTCCCTCCAAGCATTTGAGTTTTTGCCTTTACTTCAACAAGCGTCTTTCGGTTATGTGGTTCTGAGCGCAAGTTTAGTCAATGGATGGAGCCAGGAAGCGAAGTAAATGCACAGAAACTGCGAAACCATGAGCTTAGGATGATAAAATGCCACTCAGCTAAAGTTCAAACCTCTGGAAACACCTGAAGGA
Source organism: Ceratitis rosa (assembly GCA_037013455.1). Classification (NCBI taxonomy): domain Eukaryota; kingdom Metazoa; phylum Arthropoda; class Insecta; order Diptera; family Tephritidae; genus Ceratitis; species Ceratitis rosa. Next base: position 11,175,081 of record JAWMAG010000065.1, read on the forward strand.
ACAGCCTGAGCTTAGCTCCAATTCAATATCATGAGATCCTCAGTAATTAGCAGCTAACTTTCATTACAAAAACAAATAATAAATCATTTTCATATTGTAAGTAAATATTTACAAGTCTACTATGTCCAGTCTCCAGCCGACATTCACACTCGACCGCAAGAATGTAAGGCAGCGTGTCATTAACAATCTTCTGCCAATTATCAGCTCTGTCGGCTGGCTAGCCGCGGCTAAGTGGCCTGCATGAGTTTCTTGAACCCGTTGTTGGTCGAGTCTCGACTATTTACTCCACTGACATTGAAATTCAGAAATATGAACGTTTTCCGCGAACAGAAGAAGAAGAGAAGAAAAAAAAAATTAAATAAAACAAAAACAAAAAACCGACGACCAAAGCGATATGAAATTGCAAACTGATACAAATTGCATACATATTTTTATATACGAGTATGTATGTGTGTGTTTATGTAAGTCAGTATGCGAAGCACATGCAAGCGGTGAATAACCTAAGGCGGCAACTTATCAAAATTGTATTGAATAAATATTTAAATCATGAAAATATTCGCAGCCATAGTCGTCAGCTGGTAAACAGCTCGCAACGAGCTTAAGGTCAACGGAAGGGGGAATTATGATTTTCTCATATTATTTAGGAAATTTGATTAATTACATGATGTCTGTAGGTATGTAAACATTTCAAGATCAGAGAATGCATATAAAAGTATAAAGTACAAGTTCGGAGCAGCGAACTGGCGCTAGGTTAAAGTAGTTGACGGGTTTACCGAAGAAAATGTAGAGAGATATCAAGTCATGCGATCGTGGCATGCGAGGGAGGAACGATACCTCGTCCGGGAGATCTCCAATCTTTCCAAGACTACACCGCTCGTCCGGGAGATCTTCACTCTTCTCAAGACTATGCCACTCGTTCGGCAGATCTTCAATCTTCCCAAGACTACAGCACAACTCCGAGCTCGGACAGTTTTTGAGTGACCAAGAGCACTGCCTTTGTATTTTGCGACGAACCCAGCGTTATCCACCTCTCGACCAAGCGACTGAGAGAAGCGCCTAAGGAATAAACGAAAAATCTAACAGACCGAAGTTCCCTGATCCCGAGACGGATAATATCAGGTCGCGGGAAGACAGCACAAATATATCGTATCGCCGAGGTCCACTGACTACGATAAGTCTGTTAAGCTCAGGGACTATTGATTATATTCATGAAGAATTGACAAGCCTTATCAAGTTAATTGACTGCGAACCCGAGTTCAGGGAGAGACTGCATTCATCCACCCTGCCTCATGTACCCATAATCGAGCATACTGGATCTTGAACAACGAGTATGAACCCACTCAACATTTATGTGTGAAGTGGCTCGCTTGTCTCCTCTATACTCTAGTTTCCTTCGAACGATAGCTTTGTAGGACGAGCTCACAACTGACTAAGAGTAGTAAATTTGTTCTTAAGAACCGGAGCTCGAGCAGCGTATTTGAAACCTCTAAACATTGATTTCTGAGGTAACGTCAGCTATACCCTAGAGTCTGACAATCGAGGACTGTATGAGACGAACTCTCAATAGGTTCGGAGCGGTAAATTTGACTCGGAGCCTGAAGCTCTCAGAACGAGTTTTAGCCCTATTAATATGTGCCTCTAAAGGGACTGCTGCTGTACTCCAGATTCCTGAAAAGGGAACTTTGTGGTAAGAACTCACAATAGGTTCGGTGCGATAAATTTGTATCGATACTGAAGCTCACACAACGAGTTTTAGCTCTATTAATATGTGCCTCTAAAGGAACACCTTTTGTATTCTAGATTCCTACAAGGGGGAATGTATGCGACGAAGTCTCAATAGGCTGAGAGAAGTAATTTTTTTTTTGACGAGCCTGGAGGCCAGACGCAGAGTTTTAAGCGTCTCTACTTTTGCCTCAGAGGTAACACCTTTGTACTCTAGTGTTCTTGAAATGGTGACTGTATGGGACGAAGTCTCAACTGGATGAGAGAAGTGCATAAATCTCTCCACGAACCGATCCAACTGAAAATGTCCCTGTGGAGTCTTTTTAGGATGCTCTCCACTAAGTTTCGACTCAGGCTTACAGACCGACTTAACGTTTTTCAGCGAGCGCCAGATATACAAAGGAAACCCTTCGATAAGTCTTCCTCTGAGGTTGAATTGATGATTAGTCGAACCCCGATGAGTCTTATTCATTCCAATTGAGTAAAATTAGTTTTTGATATGCTGGATAGTTAGACCTCTAGAACATACCCGCTGAAGAAATTGTCAACCGAGCTCCTCTTTCAGTTTTTGGTGAGCTTCTTGAGATTTTTCCAACAAATAGAGGCACCTATAGTAGAGCCTACCATTTTTCCATCAACACCACTGAGTCAAATAACCAGGATCTTATCCAAAAGAGCACAGATTGACTGGGCTCTGGAATCTCAGATTCAGAATACATAGTTTGTTATATACTCGTACATATATCTGAGCACCAATCTGGTCCCTGACACTACTGGGAACCCAGCTCTCTCACCTTTTATCCTACCTCGCCTCAGTTAGTCGACCATCTGCATCTTACCAAAGCATCATTCTGTTCAAAATAGTTAGAGTAGCTCATCTGAGCTTCACTACCACCGCATCTTCTTCGCCCCCACAAGCTTCTCTGTCGCAGTTTTCATTTTGAACGCACGAGTACAAAGTGCAAGGTGAGAAAAACAAATGAGTCTTAATGAGTTTTATACAAAATTAGTATCGCCAAGCCACACACACACACACACACACACAATCGCATATAATGTTTTCAATAAAATACTAAATTATTATTATGTAAATTGTTGGTGACAAAAGTGTGTTCGAAGCTTCGTCTTCACTTCAAATTAGCAATTAAGTAGCGCGAGTGGGCTCTGCCGGCGTGGGTAGATGACAAATTGTCGAAACTTAAATGACATCGTAAATAGATAAAGAAAAATGGATTTTGGATATTTGTGAGTTCTTTTTTTTTTTGGAAGAAAAAGAAGAAAATTAGTGCTTCATCTGAGAGGCAGACTCTAGACACGCCACTGGCACTCTTGATATCTCTGTCTAGCACGGAGAGTAACCATCGATAGGCTCCCTAGAAATTAGTCCTCTTGTTCAATCACTATGGACTTTGACTCATCGCAAGGAGTTGATCAATTTGAGAAATGGGAATGAGAACGTCTTGGTTCTCCAAGGTTTGAGTAACCTGTGCATACAATCTCTTTGGCTGTTAAGATGATGTTGGGTAGTTAATTTGGGTTATGGCACCTCGGTGAGGGATCTCACTTAGACAAAATAAGTTCAAGACCCTGCAATTCCGTACTGGAGCCTAGTAAAGACGTGTTTTTCCAAATATATTTCAATCTCAGTCCAAGTATATTTCGACCACATCTTCTTCGTGATGGATTTAGCAAGACCATAAGCCCTACTGTAGACACCTTCACTACAAGGATTGACTCTAATTTACCTAGCAGGTCGCTAACCTAAACTGCTTCTGTTTATCCAGACTTGACCCCAATGTAGGCCCAACGTATGCCCTGCTTCCGAGTACCCACACGATACCAACCACCTCTTTGCATGTCTACTAAAAATTACTTTTTTAAGAATCCTTAATCCCTTTCTAGTCCGAACTCGTCTAAGAACTCTCTGCTTAAGGTCCGACCACACCTAACAATCTACTCATCTAAGAGCCCTCGTCTCTTGGTCCGAACGTATCAAAACAGCTCGTTTCTTGGTTCTCAACAATATTTAACTTTGTTTATCCCTCAGTATGGCCCCTAGCCTCTATAACAACAACAATAAAATCTTCTCCGAAAGTTCGAAGGGACTGCCTGATCTTTTTCAATTTACTTTGACGAAGAAGAACTTGCAACCTCGTCACGTTCTCTGAATTGGCAAAGGTCGGCTTGTCTGTAGAGTGGTAGAACCTTGTCCGTCAAAGACGAAGTGAGTAGTCTTCCCCCCCACGCCCCCCTCCTGTTGCCTTCAGATAAAGATCCCAACGATTTCATCATAAACTTTTACTTAGATTTGCCACCTGAACGGGGGATGGTGTGGACTTTGACCATCTTGAGTATACCAGGGACTATCATATTAGCTTCAGTGTTCTAACTGGTAACCTCGATAAAGATTTTATGGTCCTATCTTCAAGATAATGAGCTCTCCTTGCACCGAGGATGGGCTGAAGTTTAATTTTGTCCAACTTTCAAGCGTTCTCTTTCGGAGAAACACATGTAGGGCAATCTTTCTTCATATTATTTGCAAGGATGCCGCTTGCAGTAAGAAATAAGCTCAGAAAAGCAAGTTCATTTGGTTTGGTGTATGTCAGTAGGGGTTTTAGGTCCACAGCGTTCATTTCGAAGACTGTTTTGAATTATTGGATTCGATTCTCTTCCTTTAGATTTACAAATTTGGAGAGAACTGATGGACTTTGTTAAAAGATATTAGATGACTCGCTTGACTATCAAAAAGTTTTGCTTCTCTGAGCATGGAGTACTCGCTTGAAAATTTCCGAAGATAGCAGTTGTATCATTCATAGAGAGTGATGAAAAAACCTTCACTCACGAAATTTTCGAATGTAGGGGTCTCCTTTGATATCGGTAAACCCCAGAAAGCATTCTAAAAGCCGGGAACGGGATATTGTGGGAGCCAATATATATTGCTGAATTCCTCATACAATTAGTAATGTGTCTCCATTAATCTGTAGGGACTTGCAGTTCTATTTTTCTAAGCCGCCTCCGAGAAGCGGGTGGATTTTTATGACGGGTAGTCCAAAAAACGTGCTGTTGCGACGGGTTCGGACCTGATTGAGAGAGGGGTTAGTTGGGTTGGTTTGGAGGAGGGCATGAAAAGATGTGCTTAGTGCCGTGCGGGTACTCGTTGCAAGCAGGACATACATTAGATATGTTGTAGGCGAGTCGGGATAAGTAGTAGTTTAACCTGTTACAGTATACAGACCTGAGTTGTGCCAGGGACTCACGAGGCAGCGCTAGGTGTTCGTCTGCTTTGGCTGGTCGAGTGGTGGTGCTATGTTAGTCGAACCCATTAACCATTATAAGAAGCGCACAATTTGAAAAGCGCAAGAGACGTACTGATTGCCTGACATTGCTTCAGGAGGGACGCCGGTCTCTCTAACCCTCTCGCTCGTCCAACATTCACACACAGACCCCGCTCAGTTTATTTTCAGCTCTCCCATCTCACTTAGAACTCCACAGAATTGGAATTGTGGTGCGCTTCTTTAATTACGCCATACCACTTTGATTACTTTCGGGCCAAAAAGTCAAAGTACCGTTAGTTAAATAAATGAAATTACTCACAAATGCAATATATCCGAGGAGTACGAGTACATACTCGTATCTAACATATATGTATATATCTTCTTATTTTTAGCTTCATCTACTTATCCCACTTCAGATATATATATGCAAAAATCGCATGCTCCAATTCTCTGTGACGCTGTGATTTTTTCCGCATGCTCAACTATTCCATTTCCACTTGATTTCCGCAATTCGCTGCAATCTTTTGCGCTTTGTTTTACTTTATTTCTTCGTTTGCCCAATGCAGCTCAATTTCATGCCAAGCGAATGTGAGAGTGTGAGATAATATGGTACATACAGTTAGTACAGAATGTCACAGTTATTATGTTGTTGTAAATATAATATATATTAGATGTGACAACGACCGCGGCGGCGTCTTACGAGACACCATTTCACACCTTTGAATTGAGTTATCAAACAATTGTTAGCGAGTATGTTAGCCGAGCAGCACCACCGACCGAGCCGCTGTGGAGTTCACATTTTTTGTGTCTTTCTCATACCTATGTACGAGTATGAGTTCTGCTTCGCCACAATTGTGACATTCGAAACTCGTCGGCACTGATGCTGATTGCGGTTGTGGTTACGGTAAACTGAGTGAGCTTTGAGCGAGTATTGCGTGGGCGCGAAAACCGTCAAGTGAAAAAATGAGCCAAGCCGAGCTGCAATGCTGTGAATGGTAGCTAATTGAGGTGAAGCATTTGAGGAATTTATATTAATAAATTTAAAAGGTAAATTAATGAAGCGGAACGTATATATATGTATATAAGAAGGGAGACGGTAGACATTACAAAGGTTTTAGGAAAAGGTGGAGAGAAGTAGAAGACCTCTGAGCATCACGTGAGATCAGAGGAAACCATGAATACTTACTTTTATTGAGGTGTAATTTTCTTCGTTCGTAGGGCTCGCTCAGAGGTACTATTTTTCATCCCACTTTCTATCTCTTCTGAAACTTTCTGGAAGTTTCTGGAGCTCTTAAAAAGTAAGGTTCTAACAACCTATTCTTATTAAGTTTTCCACTTATCTTGCTAATCTTTGGAATCGTTCAAAATTATGTTTATGAAGAGAGAGGAAGGTTAGAGAGGTACACGAAACCTTTGAGGTTCCAACAACTTTTTCTTTTGAGGCGCCTAGTGCTTTCACTCAATCTCAGAACATTTCAAAGTGCCACTTTTTCTCTTCCAATTTTTTCTCTCTCAGCTCCCGAAGCTACTGAAGAGTGAGGAAAGATAGAGAGGTAAGACGAACCTTTGAGGTTCCAACAAGCTCTACTAGTTTTGCTGATATCAGTACTTTTTAAAGCTTCCCTTTTTCTTTCTCTACATTTTTTCTCTCTCAGCTCCTGAAACTCCTAAGACTCCTGAAGAGTAAGGCAAAGGTAAAGATTAAAACGGAACCTTGGAAGTTCCAGCAATCTGAGTTCCCCTCTATTTTCCCACTTCTAAGATTACGGTCAAAGTCTCTTTTTTTCTTTCCGCCTTCACTGTCTCGGCCACAGAAGCTCATTGAACTCAAGCGTTGAAAGCTCCAAGTAGTATATTGTATTTTTCTCGACTTATCTTGACTCTGAAGACACAAATCATTGATCCCTCCACTAAGTAAAGCGCTTAAGAGCTAGTCCATAATCTTTCAAGAACAGAGTACTCGAGAAGCTGAGTGAAAATATGGTCCCTCGTCAGAAGGAGCCATACGGGCACCGAAAAAATAAGTTTTAAAATCCACAGCAGTTAGTCTAGTCTGTAAAAGCTCACGTAGAATACCTCGGAGACATAAGAGTATTCCTATTGGTGCTCGGAAACCACTTTTTTCACGGCGACTCTTTTCGATCTCTGGATATGCTCCTTTTTGATTGTTCGTAGAATCTTCAGTCGGTGTTATTAAGCTCCCAGGAGAGGACTTCTATGTGAAAATTGAGGACAACCTGGCGTAGCAAAGATGTACAATAAGCCGCAGGGATCAGCCTCGATTATAAGAGCTCCGGCGGAATATTTCCGGGAAATATGAGTGTTTTACCTGAAGCTCCAATATCACTTTTATCATGGAGACTACTTTCGACCCCTGAACAGCATTCCTTTTGCTTGTTTATAGAGCTTCCGGTCGGTATTACCGGGCTTTCATGACTATCTGGTTTTGGGATCCGAAAGTCCAGAAGAAGAGAGCAAAACAAACACATCACATACTAGCCTACCTTCCTCTCAGGCAACAAAAAGGACCGTCTTTTAGTATAGATAAATTCTCTACCTCTTTTCGTTTTCCCTCCTTAGCCAGTTCCTCAACATACTGTTATACGGCCAGTCAGTATCTGACAGAGTTCATGCCTTGTTTAACATAAAATTTATATCGGGCCAGCGGCTTCGGCCCAAGGCCCAATATCGGAAAGATCTCAACTATATATTTTACTTTACTAAGATTAACTCAGTCTACTTCCGTTTACTATATAGTTTCTTCCCACTATCTGCCATAGGATTAGCTAGTCTGACGTGGACCGATAATAGAATAGGACAACACGTAGCTCCATGATTACAGCAGCTCACACCTTCACGTGTGTATTATCCCCACCTTTACCCATCATGGTAACCAACACCAACCCTTGCTAACATCTCATCCCCCACCGACATCCAGCTTCAATATCCGCGTAAAGCCACTCAGCTCACCATCCTCACTCACACATCCAGCTCCAAACCAGAATTCATATCAAGCTTAGATAGTCTGGTGCCAAATCAAAATCTCTTTCTCAGAAGACCGCCATCCCTACACCATCACCCCTCGTGGTTGACGGCATATCATGCCTAACTAATTAAGCTCCGATACGTGTCTCCTTAACTTTCCAGCTTATTATCTAATTGCTCTCCGAGTAACCCCTCACATTAACCGCAATAGAAATATACGCCAAATACTTTACATTCCATTTACTATTTCTTAATTAAAACACAATTGAACGCAATTAAATATTTAGTCACAACACTTAAGTACGAGTCGGTCCGATAAAGTTGTTGCAGACTACAGACTCAATCGACTGTGAAACAAGAGCTCGGAGCAAGTAAAGTGGTTGGTTGTGTTAGCCTATCTCATTACCCAAGTTTAACGCACTCCCTCGCTGGAATAGCAGTTAGCCGCAAGCAAGCAAGCCAGCGGACAGAAGGGGTTAAAGTTTAACTAAAACTATAAAGAAAAGAATGCGACGACCTCCATTCAGTGTGTTGGAAATCAAGTAAAATTAAAAAAAAAACGAGATATTAAAAATTAAACTGAAAACGAGTCATCCCGGCAAGTGGTTGTGCAGAGATCCCGTACACACCCACATAAGTTTGCAGTAATGCTGGCGACTACCCCAATATTTACTCAGATACACATGCATGTTGTTGGCAAACAAACAAGATAAACACAGTCAGTACGCAGTTTGCATGTCAGACTCTCAGTTAACCGGCTGGGAGTATACATATGTGCTGGATACAGTAGACTCGCATTTAAAATAACTGCCACGGAGCGAAGTTACAGTGAGATAAAACACGATAGCTAAGTTTGGCAGTGCGAGGTCGAAGCTAGAACGGTTCCTTCCGTAACGTAGAGAGACTATACGGGTCAACTGAGCTCCACAGAGGGTAGTCTAATGCCTATTTTACAGACTTATAGATCCGTCAAGCCAAAACCCGTGCACCTAAAAAGTGCATTCCTTGCTATCACTCTAGACTCTAAGAAGAAATCTTTGAGGATGGCACTACATACAGCTTTTCCATCACGAAAGCACTAGTTTAGCAGTCCGATGTCGAAGCTACGAGTCAACGGAGCTCCACAGAGTGTAGTCTAATGCTTATTTTACAAACTAGGATAGATCCATGAAGCAGAAAGCCGAGCTTACAGCATCAAAATATTGTATTTACTCCTATAACTCTCTTCCAGCTATGGCAAAAGCGATAAAAGCGTCCGTCACATACTCTATCACGTTATTTTAGTTGCAACGGCCTGCTCAACCACACTCTGGTGCAAGCAAAGCTAGTCAATGTCGGTTGATCTAGGAAGCGACTTGGTTCGACGGGCCCCACGGACTAGAGGGACAGAGGTATTACAATAGTAGGTTTTAGTAGGCATACAAAGAGGCGGTAGTATCGTGCTGGGACTCTGTCAGTCGGCTGAAAGTTCATAAAAGACAATGTCGAGCCTCTACATCTTCTAAGCACGTCTCAAACGGTGGAAGTACTTTAAGCGGTGGTAGAGCTCTCTTTCTATCTGACTCATCTTTATGGCTAAATGATTTTGGCTGAATAGGAACTGTCTGTATATTGTAATAAAGGACTCTAGTGTAAATATTAGTACTTCTTCGTTTCCGAAACTTCGCTGGCTTACATCGAGTGGAGAGCTCCTTCCTTCGCTCTATAACTCCAGAGTTAGAAGCTGTTTTGGTCGACGGAGAGACTGCTGCTCAAAAGGGACTTCTTCTTATCTTCGGAAGGAGTTAGAACTTTCTTTCTCTCTGACAAAATTTCCATTTGTGACTATATCATATATACCGAACTATATAAGAGAGGGCTTTAGTAAAAATATCATTACTTCGTGGTTTAGAAAATTTCGTTTTAAAAGGATGTCATGTCTCTTCAGGAAGTCATGTTTAGACAAGACCGGAAGTTCTCCCACTGCAAGTCCCGGGTTAATGATGTCTGCATCAAGTAGAATCCTTCCCCTTGACTATAGAGCTCCTGAATTAGCATCTGCTGAGACTGTTAAAGTGCAAGGGGATAGTCTCTACTGAAGAAAGGATTCATATTAGTCCAGCTTTCGGTCTTTCGAACTATGACAAAATTACTCTTTGTGTCTATGCCACATATACCTAACCGCTGTTGGGCGTCAAAGGAAACGCCTATAGAAGAGAAGACATCGTCGTTTAAAAAATTTCATTTGAGCCGAAGTCATATCGGAAATGGGAGTCGTTATGAGTCCTCCCTCACTGCAAGTCAGCGGTGACATCCTTTATATCTCGGGTGTTACTACCTGCTCTGGATTACAAAACGAGTGGAGAGGCCTCCTCTAAAGAGAGTGCTGATATTAAGTTCCGCTTCTGATCTCCCTTGTACTTTTTCTCTCTTGGAGGACTTAGAACCATCTTTCGCTTCGGTTAATGAACCGCTTCCTTGGCTCTATAACTCCTGAGCTTGCTTCTACTTGGAATGAGAGAGCAGCAGAGGGACCTCTGGTGTCGAAATGGTTAGAGTCTTCACTGTACCTTCCACCACCATCACCACACATTACGCTGTAGCAATAAATTTTAATTTATACTACCATTCATACGTTCCCTCAAACACTCGCACTCACTCATTCACTCATTCATTCATTTATTCAGTTCACAGTCATTCAACAGCAGGCCAACCAATCTTCCGAGTCAGCGGCTACCGTCGAGACGGCAATCTCAACTCTTTCATGCAACGCAAGCTTGACGGGCGACTACTTTATTACAACAATAGCACAATTAACATGCTAACCAGGCGCTATGTGTGTGTGTGTAGTGCGAAGCTCGTTGTGGTGTTCTTTTGGTTTTCTTTTTTTGTAATTTGCAGTTTTTCTGCCGCGCTGTAGTTGTTGTTGCTGGCTGAGCTCATAGTTAAATTGTAATAAATACATATAATTCGCATGCTCAATGTTCTGTCCGTCGTTGGCTTAAGGGTAAAAGTTGGCAGCAACAAGAAAAACAAAAAACAAAACCGAGACACAAAGACAATAGCATAACGGTACTCAGCCAATTCGGAGTTCTTTTATCTACTGCATATTTATCTCAATTCTTTACACATTCTCAACACTTTCAATTTGTTGCAGTCAATTAGAATTAATATCATCCAGGGTATTTGGACGACACGCACACAGAGAAGACTGGAAGAACGAGCATACAAGACCGGCGTAGAAGAGCCGCTTATTTCCATGCCTGTAAGTGTTGTTGGGTTGATATGGCAGAGTATGCGGAGAGGTAATGAGCTCATGGAAGATTTTCGGCTCCAATTGGGAAGTGAGCTTGGCACCGAGAGTATTCTCTAAGCCGCCTCCGAACGGCTGATTGATTCTTATGAGAAGCTTTTTATTATACCTCTGAAATACACTCGGAGAGGAGACATTTCCAACCAAAGGACACCCGCATATAGAAAATTGGTCTTTGGAGGTAGATATGCCCTGGGTTCGAATCCATGATTCTCCGTAGCACGTACTGCTAAACACATGGCTGTGCTGGTCGCCTTGACTTCAAGGCACTGCTTATCCTAACCTCCTCTTAAAGAGACCGGCTCGTGTCGTAATCCGGTTTGAAGAGAGTATCAATTAGCTTTCTAGTGGAATCCGTAACAATCGTGTGCCCAGTGCTTCTTCTTTTAGCCATTCGCCGCCAATTAGAGACACCAAGCGAAGTAAAGTCTTGCTCTATCTGAGGTTTCCAACGAAGTGGACTTCCTCTATCTGTACCGCCGGCTACTGTTTCGAGTACTTTCAAAGCTGGAATGTTTTCATAAGTCTGGACTGCTAGTATGCAAATCTACAAGACTCGAGCGTCATAAAGAACAAACGGTATTGGTTGCGGGACCTATAATGAAGAAAGCCCAGAGTAAAGCCAAAGTTTACAGTCGCTAGTAACCTGTACTTCAAGTTCTTCTGGAGTAAGAACCCTTTACAAACCTACCAACTCTGCATCAAAAATACTCTGAGAGTCTACTCCGTTCCAATCCGCCCTAGTCCAGACGAAGAAAAGTCCAGGGATCGTAATGTATCAAAAGATGAACCAATTCTAGAAGTGAAATCCACAGACTCCCCGACCCAGAACAGCTTAAGTCCTGAGACAATGCGAACACGGGTAAAAGATCCAAGAAAAAGTCAGTCGGAAATAATACCGAGCACAGATATCTGGAACCCGAAGAACCAGAGTGTATGAAAACCAAAAAAATCATAGACTTACGGATTTTGAAGGACTTGTATGCCTATTTTTACACATTTTTAACTCTAAGTCCAGTCCGAGTATCGGAAAGGATGTGCCTAGAGAGCCGGTTCGTAGTTGGCGTTTTCAAAAGTCGCTTCTCTTCATAGAAACCCGCCGTCTGATGGGAGTAAGTGCCAATAAACTCTACTCGCTACATTACAAATAAGTCTGACAATCCCCTGACCGCAATTGTGAAGCCCCGAAAGCTCCAGCACTCATACACATACCCGCACACACGGTTCTAATTCCAACCTAATGACACAAATTAACAATTAACCATAGAGAAATCAGCAAAATGTCAAAACTTATGGAATTATGGACAAAGCTTACATTATTTACGGACAATTGACGCGGGCAACAAAAGAAAGAAACAAAAAATAACAGAAAATATAAAAAAATAAAAGTAAAACTGTTGTTAGTTTTATGTTCACACCCGCCTCAAATGTCAATACCGCAAAAGTAAATATGAGCACATTTGTTTGATGAACACGCACCGACTCTGACAACCAAAGTGGTTGACTTACATGACAGTCTACAAAGGCTGAATGACTGAGTGGCTGACAACTGACTCATGCGAATGGTAAGTGCTTTTATGATCGGCCGAAATGGAGTACGAACATGTAGTGTTGATGAAGCGATAAAAAAGCAAAGTGGCTTTATGGATATTGTCAGACGGTCAGATGGTCGGAGTATTGACTATTTATTTGCTTAAGTGGATTGTAGGAGATTGGCTGCGTGGGCTCGACATGAGTTCAGGAAGGTAAAAGTAAGAAGTGTAGAGTGGAAAACTACTATGTGTTTGGGGAGGGGAGAGTATTTATGATGTTAGATCTCCTTTCATCAAACAAACAGTCCTTGCACTCGTGTCTTTGCTCTCACAACACTGCTGACAGTCAAACCATAAAAGTTGTAGGGGCCAAAAATAATTTCAGCCAGTGGACTGAGTAGAAGTGAAGTTCCCTCTCGACGAAAAAGACCAAACTCTTGAGGCCGCTCATCATTCCGTCCTGCTACGAGTGCGAAGGCCTGGTCAATGAGAAAATCCAATCAGTTGACTTTAGGAATCTGCAAGAGAGTAGTTTAATGGACCTTTGCTCTATAGCAACGGCGAGTGCCACATACAATGGAACGCTGTACTGAATGGGATTTGAGGCGAGACTAGCCTTAGAGAATGCCAGTAATCGATGACAGAGTCTCTCTTCCAGCACGTATCCGTTACCGATTTTGCCCTCTAAATATATGGTCATTGCCGTACAAGTCACAATGATCTACGTCCTGTCGCCCTAACGCAGTCTTGAACGCAGTGGCTCCTTCCCTATTAAAACACATGGTGACTGTAGTACATACCTGTCCCCTTTTAGATCAATCATAATGCTCTCCACTCCGGTGGAAAGATCAAGTAGAGAGGGACCTAATTTCACTTGGAGTCTACCGGATGATCGCCAGTACCCATCTTAGTAATATTATTGGAATTTTTCGTACATGTCACAAGGATTTACACACTTCCGCCCTCAAAAGGGTTTAGACGTAGGAGTCCCTTCCCACTTAAGGCAATCGCGCTCCTTAAACCGTTTAAAATGGTCGTCATCGAAATTCGAGTTTCTCATTAAAAGCATGTCAAGCAAGCTCATCTTTATGTGGCGTGCTCTAAGTCCGGAGCACAACCTTGCTGAGATGTGGTATAAATTGAAAAGTAGTATATATATCGAGACATCTGCCTTACAGCAGACTCTAGAGAACCCTTACAGCGAATATGCCGGAGCGACTCCACTAAAGTTCTCATCCTCTCTTTTAGCTGTGACACAAGACCCAATGCGTGTTGGTCGACCGCATCTTACACAAGGTTTGCTCACATTTTCAGATGGTTTAGTGGTGCATGTCCAGAAGGAAGACTGTAGCACATCACCTCTAAGGGGAAATGCGTTAAATTCAGGGCAACCATATGGAAGCATTAATGATCTCTGTTAAAGAGAGTTTTTCTACAAGACGGTTCATTGTTTGTTTTTCATTATCTTATGTCGCGGCGGTCCGAAGTGAGTTCGCTTTGATTATCAAGAGACTCAGACTGAAATATGATTCATGGATAGACTTGCTGAGATATTGAAAACCTGTTCCGATCTCGAGTTCAGCGGATCAGTGCTCCTTTGGCATTTCGCCAAATGTTTCGACTAGGTATCCGAAAGATCCCTGGATATCCTCGTAGGGTGAGGAATGACAGAAGTATGGTAACGACAAATAATACAGCTTCATCAAGATGATCTTAGAGTCCTACCATTTCCTTCTTCTTCGAGACACTAAATGGAATACATATTTTGGGGTTTTTTATGCTTTAAATTTCATCATTCATCATTCGACAGATTCTAAGGACATACATATAGAAGCCAACTTCTGTTCAAAGGAGTACTTTATTTTAGAAACTTTTAACTATCTAGAGAGTTAATTTAGATAATAATCTCCCTGATTCAACCCATCACAATAATTTACGTGATGAAATGGTTTTCGCGGGACAGAATTTTAATTTTTTTTATTTTTCCAAATCCCGAAATTTCGGGATTCACAATTTTTATTGGCTATTTATGTATATACATGTAATTATTGTATTTTACTACAACAATTATAAATTTGCAGATTTTATGTGATCCCGAAATTATTTTAATACCGAAAGTTCGGGATTCACAAATCAATTCAGCAGTGCATATTACATATATCTTTATTAACCTAAAGTAGCCTAAAGTACTTAAAATCCCCGCTCGCCTCCTTTGCCAATTTCTCAGTCAGCCAACGCGCTGTTAATAAAGCATTTCGCATTTATTGTTGCCTCCCTCATTGCTGATTCATTGCGCATGCGTAACTGTTGGTATTTATAATTTTTATGATTAACCAGCAATTGTTGGAATATTCAAATTTTTTTTTCAAAATTTGATTAGAAAAAAATATTATGGATGAGAAGGCATTAATTTTTTGTATCGCAATTCTCAGACTTATATACTTGTACATACATATTTTGGGGTGTAAAAATAAAATAAAAAAATAAAAATTTATATTAAATGCTTGTAATCTCTTTTACACAAAATTTATATTTACATATATACGTATAGAAAAATTACGTCATTCTGATGCCAAAAGCACGTAAATTATAGCTTTGAACTTGTGTTATGCTCAGAGGAGCCTAATTGTATTGGTTTGGTGGATTGTTTGATTGATTGATTGAAAGGGAAGATTGAAGACTAGATCTCTAATGGCCACAAATAAGGTCTTAGAGGGTTCATTGTGCTCTCCAGTGTGTCCGGAATAAATGTGCGCAAACAGTTCATTTTATTTGATGAACTCTTTTATCTTCTTCCAACCCAACGCCTCATCACCACAAACTTGGTATTAGAGGATCATGGAAACTGTGACATTTCAATGGGCTGAATGTCAAGCACTCTCAGAGGTGGTACCTTAGCTTCTCATTATCTTCTGTGATGCTTTGCACTCAGCCATTTCCACCTAGGCTAGTTCTTGTATATATTATCTCGAAGGTAGGTGCCACATCATCAACACCCTCCTGCAGAAATTGACATAGTTCAGCTCTAACAGAGTAATATTTTCTTTTTCGCTTAATCCAAGTAACAATTTGCTCTAACTACAATGCACTTCGCCCCACAGTAGTTTAGTGGGGTTGGAAGGGCTCCAGGACTCCATATGTTCTTATGAAATTCCTTGAAGAAAACAAGATACTGATAGGTCCGACATGCCAAAATTGCCAACACGAACCAACTCGTCTGACTTTTCCTTGCCTTACACACACTTATGAGCAAGACCCAAGAATGTTCATTGATTTTCTTATTAAATCGGATGTCCAAACGGTGGCGTTAGTACATATTTCCGTCCACATCTGCCTCCTTGGGTAGGTGTGGGTAGAACACCCCCAGCTGAAGGTTTTCCTTTTTCGGTCGATCTTACCTGCGTTCCCCGAGAGCTTGTCGTATTCTATTCAGCTCAGGCACTGAACCAAAGTGTCTAAGACTTTAAACGACAAGTTCTTAGTAATACTTCATAAAACAAGACCCCGGAAGGAATGTTAAATTTCTTTTCTAATTAAGAATTTTCACTGATGTACTTCTTTGTAATCTTCGAAAGCTCATTTGGCGTTCTAAAAACAAATTCCCAGCTCTTTATATCCAACAGTTGACATCAGTTAATTAATTTATTAAATTTTTCTCAACCGCATATTGAGTGTTTCGTATACATAAATATAAAGCGACAAACCAATTAACGGTTATTTCATTTTTATTACCATGTGGCTGATGGCTTACATTGGATCTCAGTCACATGTGTATGTATATGTAAATTTTATTAGCATCATTAGCAGCTGAATTAACCAATTTACTAATTTCCTTTCCCTTGGAGAACAGTTTTGTTTTTCCCCCTTTATTTCATTGCTTTTTATTTTTGTAATTTTTTATATTTCTTTATTTTGTCTTTCACTTTTGATATTAAAGAAATTAAAAACAAATTAAAAATAAAAAAAGAAAATTTAAAAAAAAATAAAAATAGAAAATTAAAAGTAAAAACAATCAAAAACAAAGTGAATAAAGAACATGTCATTACGTTTTTGATTTTTTTTTCTTTTAATTTTTTATTTTTTTTTCTTTAATTTTATATTTTTAGTTTTACTTTTTTTTAATTTCTTTATTTATATTTTATTTTATTTATTTTTTCTCTCCTTCTTCATATTTTTGCTTTATATTTTTTGACTTTATAAATTGTAGTTTTTCTTATTCTTCAGTTTAATAGTTTTATTTTCAATTTTTCCCTTATTTCTTTCTTTTTAATTCTTTATTTTACTTTACTTTTTGTTTACTTTTTATTTTTTGACTTTCTTTTGGTACTTCTGTTTACCAGTATTATTTTTCATTTATTTCTTTAATTTTTTATTTTTCTTTTTATTTTTTTTTTTCTTCTTTAATTTCTTGACTTTTTAATTTTTTTCTTTCTTTCTTCATATTCTTGGTTTATAATAATTTACTCTTTAAATTTTAGTTTTTCTTTTTATTCTTCAGTTTATTAGTTTTACCTTTAATTTTCCCTTTCCTTTCCTTAATTTTTTCTTTTCAATTCTTTAATTATTTTCATTTTCTTGTTAATTTTTTATTCGTTTTGTTTTTAATTTTTTATTTATTTTCCTCTCAATTTTGCTTTTTATTTCTTTAATTTTCTTTTTGAATTTTTTTTTATTCTTCAGCTCGGTAGTTTTATTGTTAACCTTCCCTTTCCTTTCTTTAATTTACTCTTTTAACTTCTTTATTTTATCTTTTTATTTCTTCAATAATTTTCTTTTAGTTTTTTATTACTTTTTTTCATTTTTAAAGTTTTTAAATTTTTTCTTTTCTTTCTTTAATTTTCTCTTTTTATTTCTTCAGTAATTTTCTTTTAATTTTTTATTAACTTTTTTCATTTTTTACTTTTTTAAGTTTTTCCTTTCCTTTCTTTAATTTGTTCTTTTATTTTTCTTTAATTTTATCTTTTAATTTCTTAAATTAATTTCTTTTTTATTTTTTATTCGTTTCATTTATTTCCTTTTAACTTTTCCCTTACTTTCCTTTCATTTCTTTTTTCATTTATTTCTATAAATTTTTCTTTTTAATATTAATTTTTCTTTGTCTATTTATTTTTAATTATTTTTATTTTTTCCTTCTTTTTTCACTCATTTACTTTTTATTTTGTGGATTCTCCCCCCTTTCACCTTACTAGTTTTATTTTTCCATTTTTCCTTTTTTTCTTAAATTTTTTCCTTTTTAAATTTTTGTACTTTATTTCCCAAATTTTTTATGTTTATTTCATAACTTTTCTCCTTCGGAAATTTTCTTCAATTTTTCTATGTATTTTTTTAAATATTTTTATTATTTTTACTTTATTCTCCTTTTTTATTTCTTCTTTTTATTTCCTTAATTATCTACTTTTATTTCTTTACTTTTTCTTAATATTTTCAAATTTTTTATTGTTATTCTTTTTATTTCTCCTCAAATTCCTTCTTCCAGTTTTTCGATTTATTTTTTTCTTTTCATTCTTTATATTTTCTTTAGTTTTTAAATATTTTTATTTTTATTTTCAATTTATTATATTGATTTCCTATTATATTTTTATTCGCTTTATTTTTAATTTGTTCCTTTTTTCTTAAACTTTTTGTTGTCTTTGCTATTTTTTTTATTTATTCTATTGTTTTGTTTTTATTATTATTTTCTTTCATTGTTTATAATTTTTCCTTAATGCTTCAATTTTTTATTCCATTTTTTATTTATTCTCATTTTTTTCGATTTATTTCATTAATTTTTCATATTTTTTCTTTTTATTTCTTCAATTTTTTCGCTTTGTTTCTTTCACTACCAAAACCAAGTTTTACTTATTGCTTAATCTTCCATTAATGGCTTCCGCTTCATGGCGAAGATTTATTGTTTACATTTCCCTGCAGTCGCTAAGGTTGGCAATGTCAGAAAATGTCATTAGTAACAGCTGTGGAGTGTAACTCTTTTGTTTCGCAGCTAACTTTACGACGTGCTTTCAATTTTTAATGCACTCTTTTGCAAGCTATTAATCAGGGAGAACTTTTTGTGCAATGAAGAAATGTTCGGGAACTATTCTAGATTGTGTCTTTAATTGGTTGTTTTTTGGTGGAGGAATAAAGTCCCGAGGTGGCGGCCGCGGTAGCCGAGTGGTTAGCATTGCGTCCTGCCATTCGGAAGACTCGGGTTCATATCCCGGTGCCACCAACATCCAAAAGCTATGGAAAATTAATTTGAAATAAAAACTTAAGTTAAATTTTCTAATTGCGGTCGCCCCTCGGCAGAGAATGTCCATCCCTCCGAGTGTATTTCGGACATGAAATAAAGCTCCTCGTAAAAAAAACCGTCAGCCGTTCGGAGGCGGCTTAGTATAAACTGTAGGTCCCTCCATTTGTTGGAAAAACATCAAGACGCAAAAACCACAAATTGGAGGAGGAGCTCGGCCGAAAAATCGCTTCAGCGGTTACAAAGCGCCAATTATATATATAATAAAGTCCCGAGCCTCACTGGAAATGATACAGAGATACTGTCGGTTTGGTTCTGAATGGCATTATATTATATCGTAAGTTCTTCTAAAAATCCACAAAAAGTCTGTTCTTATTTATGAAAGAGTAAGGTTCAGAATAATGTATAATTTATAATTTGGGTACTGTACAGAACCGAATGAGATGGAGTGAGCCAAGCACCCTCTTTATTAACAGTATCCTTCACGTAAGTGAACCCCAATAAGGAGCGTCCCACGATCTGTACGAATTCCCTTGAGATAAGCCTGCTCAATATCACATAGAAGCTTCTGTCTGAATGACTTAAGCTCACCGTCAACAAACTGATTGCTAACCTTGGCAGTATGGCTTCAGACCTGGCAAATCTACTTGATTAATCTTGAGCAAGAGAAAACAAGTTTCGGGTTGACAACGATTTGACTGCGGCACAGAGCTTGGTTGGCCCAGAGGAGGGGCTGTTCCGCTTGTGGATGTTAACTTGATGCCGAATCCGAATCACCGGCGTGCCGAAACGAGTCGCGTCTAGATGTTAGAACCGCCATTTCGGTAGTGAAATTTGAGCTGATTTTCGCAATTCGATCTGGCGGGATAAAGTAAGCGACTGCGGACACGACAATCCTACGTAATCGGCATTCACTGACAGTGGCATCTGTTGAAGTGGGGAGCGCACTGAAGGCATTCTCAGTGAACTAGGTGAATTCAGGCCAGTTAGCTAGTTAACGAACGTCCGATGGATTACCGAAACAAGGTTGGGATGCTTGTCAATCGAGATAATTCTGGGTAAATGGTCTAATGCTAGCGTCGGCATAGGTCGCCAGGTTATGCTGTTTATCAGACCACCACGCGTATTTGTTAAGCCTGGCGAGCTGCGGAAATTACCCAAAATTCTGGTGGGAGCGTCGTCGTTCGTGGTGTAGAATGTCGAAGCGTCTATCTGTTTTGCCAGCTTTATCTCTCTACGGTGTTTTTACAGGCTAGAATGCCAAAGATCATAGAGCGCGTTAAAGTCGCTGAAAAATGGGAATCATGCTGCAGAGAGCTCCGTCAGGCCGCGGAGATCTGAAGATGGTTACCCAAAGTGGATAGAGGTGGCAGGAGGCACTGCTGTGAAGGCTTGGGGTTCTTTGAGCACTGGCAACATGGGGCCTCGTAGTGCGTGGGCCACTCCCTTTACGTCTTAGCGTCTGAGCGGGACTTAAGATGAAGAATGGTAGAGTCGTTTATGGCACACGCAACAGAAACAATCGGTCGGACCAGGGTTGGGTTCAACGCCAGCTCTGATGAGAAGGATTTAGAGCAACACTGCGACGAGCTATTGCTCCGTTGACAAACTTAGACTAATATTATCTGTTAATCTAAATGGGGTTAGGTATGTGAAAGGATGAGAGAGCCCTTGACCGGTTAAAATCCGGTTCAAATTGGATGCGTAGAACCGGCGGTCGTGAGAGTCACCGCAAGTCTTATCTACCCTGCTCGCTGCCCAATAACGGTATTTATCACAATTCCAATTAACATTTTCTCATCGAACAAGCAACACAGAGTGTTAAATGTGACACTTAACTGTCAGTTGTCAACTATGCGTAGCTGTCAAACTGCCCGAGCTTATGTCACACACACACACACAGAGAGCCGAGACGTCGAGATGCGGCCAATAAAGGCTTGCGCGTATATTTTACACACTTAAATGATGATGTTTACCAATGAAAGTAAATTTTCAGCAATAAATTTAAGTATTTAGCGACTTGTTTGCACTAGTCACTAGGTGGCTGGTGTACATATGTCGCACATGTATGTATGTAAGTATGTCTGTAGTATGTCGCAGAGCAGGATTTACAATGTTGCACAGTTCATTTTATGCAAGTTTATGTAAAAAGTTGTTGAAAAAAAAACAGTTTGTTGTTGTTGCTTTTTTTCGCATTTGATTTTACCACTTTTACTTGCTTGACGCGCCGAACGGCAGGTCCGACTTACATATACTAGTTGACGCTTGGCGTAAAACCGGCTCAGAAGCTTTACACAAAACCTAATCAATTTATTTTTGAATTCATTTGCCGTTTATTGTTGGATTTTGTTGTTGTTGGCATTTTTTCTTTTTCTGCCATTTTTTTTTTGTTGCGCTTTAGTCGACATAAGCCCGTTGGCTTGGCTATTTACACGCTGTTTGCAAGCTGTCAGCTTCACTTTAGCTGCTTTAGATATACATTACATATGTTTGTATGTACACATTTAGAGTTGTTGTTGTTGTTTCTATTGCTGCTCTGCTGCAGGAAAAAGTAAAATTTTCTATAGAAAGTTGTTTAGCCGCTTTTCCTTCTTTTGCTCGTCGTGCCTAATGCGAGTCTTTGGAGGCAAAATAAAAAAAATTTCCATAAATTTTTACACACATTTTTATTCGTGTACGCTCGGTGTAGGTATGTGTGTATGAATGTGTGTCGTGTCGTTTATGTGGCGCCAAGTGATGTTTTTTGCACTAGACGACCAAAAATTTTGACGCGCCACAAATATTTGCGAGCATAAAGAGAATTCTATTGTGAATATTTCGAGAAAAAAAACCACGCGAGATGGCGCTAAGTTCGCATAAGCCGTTTTAACTGCTTGGAATATTAAATTCTCATCCTTGATAAACAGAGGAGCTTCCCTATTTAGTGCATTGGTCAGTCTATACCAAAAAGAGTGCACCAGCTGGCTGAGTGCTCTTCTGTATAGGCTAGTATTAATCAAATGCCGTCTTTTTGACCAAAGAACCTCAAAATTCTCAAAGGTTGTGCTTCTCTATACACAGAATTGAACGATCTATAGTAAGTAGAGCCATAATAGAACCCTAAGGGTTCTCCTGGATTGGCTAGTATTACTCAAATGCCGTCTTTGTGAGTAAAGAAACTCAAAACCCTCATAGGTTGTGTTTCTCTGTACAGAAAATTTTACAGTCTATACTAAAGATAGTGCTTCCGTCTCCCTAAGAGCTCTACTGGATTGGCTAGTGTTGATCAAGCTTATCTCTGTGTGTAAAGAATTTCAAAAATTCCACAGGTTGTGCTTCCCTGTACAGAAAAATAGGCGGTCTATAGTAAGTAGAGGCAATCCAGCTCGCTGAGTGCTCTCCTCGATTGGCT